>SEYY01003261.1:42500-50000 GCA_009176605.1 Armadillidium nasatum
GTTCACCATCGCCAAGGGCTTACTTCTAGTGAACCCGGTGTACCTTCCACTTCGCTATTCAAAACGACCTTGTAGTTTTGCAGCTACCTACTAGCATCCCTGATCGTCTTGGAGATGAGCCTAACATTCCAGAACTTTTTATTTTTCAAATCGTTCTCCTTATACTGTCAAACTCAATCATCCTCTGGGTTCCTCCTAACACCTACCAATCTCTTCAAGTCTTTCTTAAGAAAGACCCCCTCCTAGTGCGAGGAACCGTTAGCGGCATTTTGGTGCCGCAAGTTGGTCGGACTTGGTGTCGTACTTCTTTGATTTCCCGTGGAATGATTATTGCTTCCGTAGGAGGGGTTTTTCGGAGTGTGCCTAGTGCATTACCGAGGTGGTTCTCTCTGGCATGGAGGCGTATATTCCATATTCTTTTTCTTATGCTCAGCCCAACAAACTTTGGTTTAACTCTGCTTGTTCTCGTGCTATTCGCCGCAGGGATGCTGCCTTCAGGGATTACCGTCGTCTTCAAACTCCAGAAACTCACTCAACTTATATTTCATCCCGGAATCTTCCAAAAACTATACTCCACAACATCAAAAACTCTTTTCTTCGTAGAAAATGCAATAATCTTTCTGGTTCCTCTTATTCACGTTCTTTCTGGCATTTTACAGAAAATGTCAGCTCTGACTTTGCTTCATCCTCTTTAACTCCTCTAGTATCTTCCGCCGGCACAACTGCCGATTTGCCTTCTTCTATAGCTGAACTATTCGCACAAACTTTTGCCTTTAATTAAACTTTAGACGATTCCGGAACTATTCCCCCTAATTTAACACCCTCCAACTCATTTATGCCTTAAATTTTAATTTCTTCTAAAGACCTCAATTCTGCGCTCTCTGAGCTTAACACTAAGAAGGCGTACCGTCCTGATGGTATCCCTCCTGTGGTTCTCAAAACTTGTGCTTCTAAGATTGCACCCAACCTTGGTAAATTATTTCTTCTATGTCTTTCTACTTCAACCTTCCCTTCTTGCAGGAAACGTGCGCTCATTCAGCCTGTACCGAATAGAGGGGACCCCTCTCAACCATCTAACTATTATTCCATCTTTTTTTAACCTCCATTATTTCAAAAGTTTTCGAATCTATCCTTAACAGGAAGATTTGGAAACATCTCAATTCTTCTAATATTATCTCTGATCGCCAGTATGGCTTTCGTAAGAAACGCTCTACTGGTGATTTTCTTTCCCTTCTCTCTGACTCTTGGTTTTCCGCTCTTCGGTATTTCGGTGAATCTTTTCCTGTCGCGCTGGACTTATCGAAAGCCTTTGATAGGGTCTGGCATAAAGCTTTAACTTTTAAACTTCTCTCTTTCGGAATCTATCCTTCTTTCTGTAGTCTTCTCCCCGATTTTCTTTCCGGTCTTCTATAGCTACTTTAGTAGACTGGCCACCGTTTATCCTTTAATTCTATTAATAGTGGTGTTACTCAGGATACTGTCCTATCCCCAACAATTTTTCTACCTTTTATTTATGATCGTCTCCCAATTATCCCACCCTTCATTACTCCTTTCAGCTTGAAAGGCATCCCTCCCAGCAACAGTTATTTAACGCTAGAACAGTGTGTGACCTTGAAACAACTTACCTCTGATCTTTCTCGTATTTCAGACTGGGCCAGAGAAAACATGGCTGTTTTCAATGCCTCAAAAACTCAGTTCCTCTATCTCTCTACTCGACACAACTTTCCACACCACTATAACATCTTTGAAAACACAAAACTCAAGCTTTCTTCTCTCCTTAATATTCTCTGTGTTTCTTTCTCTCGTGACCTTTCTTGGAATAATTAAATTACATTTCTTTCTAAACAAGCTTCTAAGAGGTTGAATGTTCTGAGGTACCTTCAAAATTTCTTCAAGCCACCCCAGTTGCTTGATCTCTATAGGGGTGTTGTTTCGCCCCTTTATGGAGTATGTCAAATAAATCTAGGGTGGTTCCACTCATACAGCTCTCCTTGACAAGGTGGAATCTCGGACTTTTCATCTTATCAACTCTCCCGCTCTCACTAATTCTCTCAAATCTCTTTCTGCCCGTGTAATTGTTTCGTCACTCTCTCTATATTATCGCTATTACAATGGACATTGCTCTTCTGAACTCTCTCGTAGCATACCTCCTCCATTGAGAAGGGCTCGTACCACAAGTCTTTCTACACGGTCTCATCCTTTGTTTATCCAACTCTCTAACACTAGACTTAACTTAAACTTTACTGATAAAGTCTGGAGCATACTCCTTTTATCTGTTTTCCCAACTTCCTTTGATTTGCACACTTTTAAGTGCCGTGTATCGGGAGATGTCGGTGTTTAACGATCGGGGTCAGGGATTTCTCCAACACTGGTGAAAATTGGTGGTCCTCTTTCCTTTGCCCACCAGAGGGACATTATATATATATATATATATATATATATATATATATATATATATATATATATATATATATATATATATATATATATATATATATATATATATATATATATATGAACTACAATAAACCTTAGAACTTAAAATGTGGGAATAAATGAAACTGTTCTCCTTTTTCGTTGGTGAAAATTATTATTTTTTATCACGAATTTATTTTTAATAAATTACCAAATTAGTGAAAAGTTTTTTTTTTAAAATGAGGTGAAAACTTTTTTAAATAAATGTGTAAAGCTTAATTTCATTTTGAAGCTTAATTTCTAATATTCAAAATTCAAAATTCAATTTAAAGATCAATCGAAAACTTCTTTAAGTTTTGTTTCAAACTTTAAAAATTCAAGATCAAGGTAATGAATAAATGAGGAAAGGATAAGAGAGAGAGAGAGAGAGAGAGAGAGAGAGAGAGAGAGAGAGAGAGAGAGAGAGAGAGAGAGAGAGAGAGAGAGAGAGAGAGAGAGACAGACAGACAGACAGACAGACAGACAGACAGACAGAAATTCAGTAAATAAAAAGAGTTAAAAAGTAAAATAAAAAGAAAATTAGAGAAATAAGAAAAAGAGGAAAAACGAGAGAATGAAAGAATGTTAAAGATAAGTACAGAATCTGGAGATAGAGTATGAAAAAAAAAACAACACAGAAAAAAAAGAGGAAAAGATAAAGTGTGACAGACAAAAATCAGGAAAGAGAATAAGAGGCAAATTGAGAGGAAAATGGATTCAGATTTAGAAAGGATAATATGAAAAATATTGGCTAATATAGAATAGAAAGAAGAAAGAGAAGAACGAGGATTTAAACTGAGAGAGATAGAGAGAAAGAAAGAGAGAGAGATGGAGAGAAGGAGAGATAGAGAGAAAAAGTAAGAGATAGAGGGAAAGAATATATATATATATATATATATATATATATATATATATATATATATATATATATATATATATATATATATATATATATATATATATATATATATATATATATATAGAGAGAGAGAGAGAGAGAGAGAGAGAGAGAGAGAGAAGAGAGAGAGAGAGAGAGAGAGAGAGAGAGAGAGAAAGAGAAAGAGAGAGAAAGAGATAGAGAGAAAGAGAGAGAAGAGAGAGAGGAATAAAAATGGCGTGTATCGTCATCATTTTTAACAGGAGTCAAAACTAACAAATTTATGCGACAAATTACGACTATAATTTTTTTTTTTTTTATCAAATTTTATCCTTTGACCTTAACTTTTTTTTTTTTTTTTTTAAAGGTTTTTTTTTTTTTTTTTTTTTAAAGCTATTACAATTTAAAATTATAAAAAGTTTTATTGCAATAATTTTTTTTTTTTTTAAATTTTAATTTTTTTTTTTTTTTAAATTTTTTTTTTATTTAAATGTAATAAAAAATTATAATATATATATATATATATATATATATATATATATATATATATATATATATATATATATATATATATATATATATATATATATATATATATATATATATATATATATATATATATATATATATATATATATATATATATATATATATATATATATATATATATATATATATATATATATATATATATATATATATATATATATATATATATATATATATATATATATATATATATATATATGGATTTCCTACTCGAGTGATATAAGTTTCTGTTGTGGTGCCTATCTATTACAGTGGCACTTAACCAATGCCAGAGCTACACCACAATTGGCGCAATAATTGTTGCAACATATTTATCAATAAAATTTAGAGAACATTGACAAAGAAGTCGAAATTTGACAATACACAAGGTACTAAACCTCTGAAAGGACCATTCAATTTTCTCCAAAACAGAGGTCAGTTACTCTAATGTCAACCTCCAATCCTCCAAGATTTTTTATCCATTCTCAGAAAGATGAAGAGTACGAGAGAAAGCAAGATGTTGAGGAATGCTACTACTGATAGTTTTAATAAACTTTAAGCATCTGCTATAGTTGATATGAGACATCAAATAAAGTAAAGAGTCACTGAAATGTCGAAGACGATAAGTCATCGAGCAATAAAGAAGTGAAAGAAGGAAAGCCTTCGTCAATTTCTTACTTGAAACTGTACTTGGAACCAGAGAAAAGATCAACCGAATTTGAATATCATAATCTGAAGGTTTTTGATTTATTTCTAAACTTTGAAAAGAACAGAAATTAAAATAATAAATAAAAGTTAATTGTTGAAAGAAGTTTCCTGTTTCCGAGATGAAATGAATCAGAGTTCCTACGAAAAATAGGAAGAGATAGAGCAGGATAAAGGAATGAGGAAGTATTGGAATATTCTAGAAATATAGAGGATGAAAACATTGAAGAGATAAAGGAAAGAGTTGGGAGTGTAAAAAGGGGTATAAGAATGGAGAAACACAAATTGTTTACGGCTGGTTTGAATAGAGATTTGTAAAGCTAATTCACAAACTGGAGAAGACTCACAGGCCGTAATAACCATTGAAATCATTCAGTTATTACTTCTGAAAAAAGTGAAGACGAAAGAATTTGATCCATTTTGTATTTTCAAAACCGAAGAATTTAAGGTTGTTAAATGAGTTAGAAAATAACGAAGCATCCCAATGGAAGTAGTCATAGATTTGTAAGGGACGAGAAGTCAAAAAAACAAAGTTCAGAAATAAATTCATATCAGATGAAATTTGAGTATAGAGAGAAGACATGACGATTTGTGAAAAAAGGTGTTAAACAAACTAAAAATTTAAATTAAGGTCACAAATGTTGAGGATATTAATAAAGAAGGAAAGGAGTGCAGAGGGCCATCGGAAGTAATCAACTTCTAGAAAATGAAGAGGAAAATGGTAAAAGGAGCAATGTTAGGATGCAGCCCCTCATCGCATCTCTGGATTTCATGTATATATATATATATATATATATATATATATATATATATATATATATATATATATATATATATATATATATATATATATATATATATATATATATATATATATATATATATATATATATATATATATATATATATATATATATATATATATATATATATATATATATATATATATATATATATATATATATATATATATATATATATATATATATATATATATATATATATATATATATATATATATATATATATATATATATATATATATATATATATATATATATATATATATATATATATATATATATATATATATATATATATATATATATATATATATATATATATATATATATATATATATATATATATATATATATATATATATATATATATATATATATATATATATATATATATATATATATATATATATATATATATATATATATATATATATATATATATATATATATATATATATATATATATATATATATATATATATATATATATACATGCAATGGCAAGAGGTTTTTTTTTCGTTGTTTTTTATTTGAAAATTCGATAATACTGCTACGAGATTGCGCATTTAAATATCTTAATAACTTTAAAATAGTTCAAATAGTAAAATTAAATTTACGAAATGTTTAATTATAATAAATTAAAACAATTTTAATTAACAAATTTTTTTATTTTATTAAAGTTAATAAATTTTTTTTTCCTAAATTAATGCATTAAAAAATTTTTTTAAAAAAAAACTTCTACAAATCTGATAAAACATTTCAATAATATTTTTAAAGCCTTTTTTTTCATTTTTAATTAAGAAATATTTTTAAATTATTTAAAATTTATAAATTTTACTTTTCTAAATTAATTGAAAAATCTATAAATTTCAATATTCTCTTTAAACCATTTTTTCTTTCTTTCTTTTTCTTTTTTTCTTTTTTTCTTAAGAATAATTCTATAGAAAAGATTAAAAATCTTGTTTGTTTTTTATTATTTATTTTCAGAAACTCATTTTGGCAACAAATATTTTTTTGGGGAAATTTAGAAAACAAAAAAATTTTACTCTTCGATGGGAAACTTAATTAAAAAGTGATTTAATTATTTTTTTATTTTTAATGTGGACATACTAAAATAAATATTAGTTTTCAATTAAGCATTTACACAAGAACACCTTTTAAGTTATATATATATATATATATATATATATATATATATATATATATATATATATATATATATATATATATATATATATATATATATATATATATATATATATATATATATATATAAGGTAATAATTTAAGTCTGCTTAAACTCTCGCAGACTAAATATTCATTAGGCATCAGAGTTTAAAGTTTGCTACAGGGGAATCGAACACGGGTCCTATAGCACAAAAATCATAGAGTTTTACCTCTACGCTATGGCGGTTCGAAAGAAATACCCGAAGAGGAGGCTCATGAATAATAATTCATGAAGGACAACCTCCAAGGACTTCTCCCGACCGCGCTTGAGCGTGAGGCAGCATAACCCGGGCTCGGCGTCTCTCCCTCTCGCATTATTATTATTTATATAATATTATTATATAATATAATAATTTAAGTCTGCTAAAACTCTCTCAGACTAAATATGCATTAAACATCAAAGTTTGTGCTACAGGACCGGTTTCGATTCCCCTATAGCAAACTTTAAACTTTGATGTTTAACATATATATATATATATATATATATATATATATATATATATATATATATATATATATATATATATATATATATATATATATATATATATATATATATATATATAATAATTATGAGCAAAAATATTTTCGTATTATCGTATAAATTTTTGAAAGAAGGCATGCACGCAGATTCATTCATACACACAAATACACACACATACATTCACATGAAAGACTTAAATCCTTCCTTTTAGAGCTTAGAATTTGGACTTTAGATATTGATTGGTCGATAACTCATGGGAGTGTCATTGGGATAAATACGACAGGAGTTATTTATACGAACCTCGCAAAAGGAAAGGGGGTAAATAAATGCCTTTACAGATACCAACGAATTTATGAAGCATAATTTAAGGAGAAACGGATGAAGGATAACTAATATCCCTCATTATCACGAGTGTTTATTCC
>SEYY01003261.1:62500-70000 GCA_009176605.1 Armadillidium nasatum
TAATAATAATAATAATAATAATAATAGTAATAATAATAATAATAATAATAATATTTTTGTTAAAAGGGAATTATTAATATTATTAAAAAAGCATACTGATCCTAAATATAAAACTAAGATTTATTAAATTATTTAACTATGTCCCATATATATAAATCCAGACATGTGATTACGTTAGCGAATATCAGCTTGCCTGTGAAGTTGTGTGCCACTTATTGCTGAAAAAGATTTTTCATAAAATATTCTGTGTTCAAATACAGATAGGAGGAGGATGCAACGCCATCCGAAGCGAAAAGATTGCCCGCTGTTGCGCATATAGATTGTTAGGGAACATTCCGCAGCATTTTGGTGCCGAATGACTCCCCTTTTTCTCACACCTTTTACATCCTGCTTTCACCAGTCTTTAGCGAATAGACGCAGAACAGTTGGCGCTGTTAACTGGTTTGAGTTTTGGATGTGCTATTTTTCATTTTTCTTGGAATGATAGAGTGCGCTGAAAAGCATAACTGAGTTGATTTTCTCTGACATGGGGAGGTACATTCCATGTTCTTTTCATTCAATTAAGACTAATAAAACTTTGGTTTAATTCTTCTTGTTCTCGTGATATTCGCCGCAAAGATTACTGTCATCTTCAAACCTTAAAAGCATGCTACTGATGTTTCATACTTGAATCGTGCAAAATCTGTTTTCCTTGATACTAAAAGCACTTTCTCCCGTAATGTAATGATCTTTCTGGTTCCTCTTCCTCTCTCTCTCTCTCTCTCTCTCTCTCTCTCTCTCTCTCTCTCTCTCTCTCTCTCTCTCTCTCTCTCTCTCTCTCTCTCTCTCTTTCTTGCAGTTTTCAAAAAATGTCAATTTTAACTTTGCTTCTTTCTTTTTTCCTCATCTAGTGTCTTCAACCTGCATTTCAGCTGTTTTCTGTTTTCCTATCCCTTAAAGCTGAACCCTTCTCTCCTATTTTTGCCTCTAATTCTACTCTTAACGATTCAAGAACTATTCCTACATCTTCACCCCAGTACAACTCATTTATGCCTAGCAATTAAAGAAATTTCTTCAAAAAGATGTTATTTTTGCTCCCTTTGAGATTAGCACTAAGAAGGCACACGATCCAGATGGTAGCCCTCCTGTAACCCTCAAACATTATGTTTTTGAGCTTATAATCCGATTTAGCAAAATGTTTCGTCTCAAACTATCAACGAAAACTTTTGACTTCTGAAATGGTGCCCTCATTTAGCCTGCGTCGATGAAAGGATATCCCCTTCAACCCTCCAACTGTCGTCTCATTTCTTTAATATCTATTTTTTCTAAAGTTTTCGAACCTATCCTTAACAGGAATATTTGGAAACATCTCAATCTTCTAATTTTATCACTGGTCGCCATTATGGTTTTCGTGTGGAATGCTGTACTGGTGATCTTTCTCTTCTCTCTGACTCTTGGTCCTTTGCTCATTGTCATTTCGTTGAATCTTTTGCTGTGCCCCTGGACATATCGAAAGTCTGACACAATGCTTTGATTTCCAAACTTCTCTCTTTCGCTACCTATCTTTTTCTCTGTGATCTACTCTCTGATATCTTTTCCTTTCTGTTGTAACTGTTGTTGAAGGTCACAGTTCATCCTTAAATCTATCAATAGGGGTTTCCTTCAGAGTTCTATTCTATCACTTCACCTTCCTTTCATTTTCCTTTCAATTTGCAAGAAGACTCCCTCAACTGAAAATTGTTAATGTTATTAGATTGGGCTAGGACCAATTAATCTCTGACCTTTCTCCTATCTCTATCTGTTTTCAATGGCTAAAAAAAGTTCATTCTACTCAACATAATCTTCCACACAAATGAAACACTTTTTCGATAAAACAAATCTCAAACTTTCTTCTGCATCTAATATGCTAAGTATTCCTTATCTACTGATTTTTCTTAAAGAATCACACTATCATTTTCTCTCTCTCTCTCTATTTATTTATTTATCTATCTATCTATCTATCTATCTATCTATCTATCTATCTATCTATCTATCTATCTATCTATCTATCTATCTATCTATCTATCTATCTATCTATCTCTTTCACAAAACATTCTTCAAAGAGGTTATGTGTTCTGATGTGCTTTAGGAATATCTCTTCACCACCTAATTAACGTCAACCTCTAACTCGAACTTGTATTTTGAATTTTCTCAGACTCCTGTAGAATAGAAGTAGGTCATCAATTTAAACTTTGGATGTTACACAAATTAAAATGATAATTACTAAAACTTTCGGTATATATTCTTCTCTCTGTTTTCTTCTCTTTAATTTCCTTTCTGACCGTTCTATAACAGCTGTTGTAGACGTCCTCCGTTCTTCCTTTAAATCTATTAATAGTGGTGTTCCTCATGGTTCTATCCTATTCCCAACAATTTTTTTGCTATTCATTAATGACCATCTCTCTATTACTTCATCTAATATTCACTCCTATGCTGATGAATCCACCCTTCATTACTCCTCCCAGTTTGAAAGACGTTCCTCCTAACAGAAGTTGATAGACTCGAGAGAAAGGTAGCTTTGGAGCAACTAATCTCTGATCTTTCATGCATTTCAAATTGGGGCAGAGACAACATGGTCGTTTTCAATGTTCCAAAAATTCAGCTCCTCCATCCCTCCACTAGTCACAATCTTCCACACAACTAAAATGTCTTCTTCGAAAACACAAAACTAAAACCTTCATCTGTTCTTAATATTTTTAGAGTATCCTTTTCTCGTGATCTTGGAAAGATCACATTACCTCTCTTTCTAAACAAGCTTCTAAGAGGTTGGGTGTTCTGAGGCACCTTCAGAATTACTTCACGCCACCCCAGTTTTTTGCTCTTTATAGCGATGCTGTTCACCCCTGTATGGAGTATGTTGCACATATCTGTGGTGGTTCTACTAATACATCTCTCCTTGAGAAGGTGGAGTCTAGGTCTTTTCGTCTCATCAACTCTCCTACTTTTACTAACTCTCTCCAATCCCTTCCTGCCATTCGATTTGTTGCAACACTCTCTCTTTACTATCGCTATTACAATGGACACTGCTCTTCTGAACTCTCTCGTTGCATACCTCCTCCAATGAAAAGAGCTCGTGAGACGCGCCTTTCTACACAGTCTCATCCTTTCTCTGTCCAACTCTCCAACCCCAGACTTAACCGCTATGCTCAATCTTACATATATTCTACTGGTAAAGTCTGGAACACACTCCCTTTATCTATTTTCCCAACTTTCTTTGACTTGCATACTTTCAAACGCAGTTTATCTGGATATGTCGGCCTCCATCGACCACAATAGTTCTTTTTCCAACTCCGGTGAAATCTGGTAGGCCTCCTGCCTTTGCCTACCGGAGGAGACATATATATATATATATATATATATATATATATATATATATATATATATATATATATATATATATATATATATATATATATATATATATATATATATATATATATATATATATATATATATATATATATATATATATATATATATATATATATATATATATATATATATATATATATATATATATATATATATATATATATATATATATATATATATATATATATATATATATATATATATATATATATATATATATATATATATATATATATATATATATATATATATATATATATATATATATATATATATATATATATATATATATATATATATATATATATATATATATATATATATATATATATATATATATATATATATATATATATATATATACATATACATAGGGAGGGTCTTCACCCTGTCAATCAATGGATTCAACATCTTCCTCCATCTGTTGTTAAAGATCCATTTGGTTGAGGGCTTCAAAAAGACCATGTTTTCCTGCTCGTCAGTTTTAATACCAGTCATTGAGTTTTATTTAAACTCTCAGGTAGGGTTTTCACTCTTTTAGTGAAACTAATTGTCTTCCATCTAACCTCTAAGCACTCTCTTCCAGAGCTTTCCTTTAGAATAACCTTCTCGTAGCCATGATTTACCGTGGTGGTCCTGAAGCTGTGCCAGGTTGCTAACCCTGTCACCCTTGCTCTTGGCTCTCCTTGCATGATCCGTTCCTGTCGTCTATAGCCAATAAATTTGAATATATATATATATATATATATATATATATATATATATATATATATATATATATATATATATATATATATATATATATATATATATATATATATATATATATATATATATATATATATATATATATATATATATATATATATATATATATATATATATATATATATATATTACATAAAGCTAAAAATAATTTTTGAATTTATATTGTCGACGAGGTTTTTGTGACAATAAGTTTCTAAATAAATTGTTGTAAGCCATTTTAGCTTTTAAACTTTCGCCATAAAATTTGATTTTTTTTTTTTTTTTAAACTCATTGAGTAGTGATTTGATGTTACCCAGTTTATCTATATTGCTTGTCGATACCCATATACAATTTCATCAGCTATTGGCATCTAATAATTCTCGACAGATTTATGCAAAAAAGTTATTTATGTTCACCGCAAAATCGCTAAATTCCCGCCAAAAAGCAAATGGAGAAATAAAATCGATGTCAAAGAAATTCGATTGCAGTAATATAGAAAGGGCGCGAAATATCGTTATGGCGGGAAAAAAACCCGCGTAAATGGAAAGATCTTTTGAAATCTTTTGGAAGAGATGAGAAGGAAAACAGAACTGTAAAATTAGATTGCTTGTCAAATAAAATAAAAAAATAAAGTTCAGATTTTCTCCAAACAATGATTTCATTTCCACAAAAGGGTTCAATACAATTTTCAGCAATTTCATTCCCACCAATTGTTGTAAAAAAAAATAATAATAAAAATAAAAATAAAAAATAAACTACGTTAATATTATTATTTACAGAAAGATGAACATGATTAAATATAAATCATTTATATCAAACATGCTAATATAATATATATATTATATATATATATATATATATATATATATATATATATATATATATATATATATATATATATATATATATATATATATATATATATATATATATATATATATATATATATATATATATATATATATATATATATATATATATATATATATATATATATATATATATATATATATATATATATATATATATATATATATATATATATATATATATATATATATATATATATATATATATATATATATATATATATATATATATATATATATATATATATATATATATATATATATATATATATAATATATATATATATATATATATATATATATAATAATATATATAATAAAAAAAAAAAAAAAAAAAAAAAAAAAAAAATATATATATATATATATATATATATATATATATATATATATATATATATATATATATATATATATATATATATATATATATATATATATATATATATATATATATATATATATATATATATATATATATATATATATATATATATCACTTTTATTTTTTATTTTTTATTTTTTCCTTTTTTAGTAATTCCCAATTTTTTACTAAAACTTTAGTGGAGTGACTTAACCCGTTTGTAATTATCTTAAAAGCATCGTAAGAATCTTCCTGAGTAAATGTTCAAAATACTTTGTGCGTTTAGGAGAGAAACAATTCCCATTTACTTACAATCTTTTTCTTTGGCGCTAAAATTTTGCCTCAAGCTTAAAATTACTTTTGTAATTAAACGTTTTAATAAAGGAAAAGATAAATTTATTAAAATAATTAACATAATAAAATATTAAGGTGATTTGCATACTGAAAATATAGCTGAATCATTTTTTTTACCCCACTTAAGGGCTAATATGTCACATCTCGGTGAAAATGCAGGTAAAAATATTTCTGCAGAAACAGCTTTCGGGAAAAATGTTTATAGATAAATTCTTTTTGGGTTCTGCAGAGAGTTTGCGAAGACGCAGCCTCGAGTTCAATTGAGTTGCTTCCTATCATAAGAGCTACGAAAAACTCCCCAAATCTGCCGCACTCGAAATCTTGATTTTTAACTGCGATTACTAAATATTTTGCTTATATTTCATGTAAAATCATTATTATTATTATTATTATTATTATTATTATTATTATTATTATTATTATTATTATTATTATTATTATTATTATTATTATTATTATTATTATTATTATTATCATTATTATTATTATTATTTGTAAAGAACTCGAAAAATAATGACATTTCTTGTTATGACACTATCGTCTATATCAATATTATTAATATGATAATTATTATTATTATTATTATTATTATTATTATTATTATTATTATTATTATTATTATTATTATTATTATTATTATTATTATTATTATTATTATTATTATTATTATTATTATTATTATTATATTTTAATTACTTCAATCCTTTTAAATTAAAATATTATTATTATTATTATTATTATTATTTTTATTATTATTATTATTATTATTATTATTATTATTATTATTATTATTATTATTATTATTATTATTATTATTTTATTTATTATTATTATTATTATTATTATTATTATTATTATTATTATTATTATTATTATTATTATTATTATTATTATTATATTATTATTATTATTATTATTATCATTATTATTATTATTATTATTATTATTATTATTATTATTATTATTATTATTATTATTATTTATTATTATTACTATGATGATGATGATGAATTTTAGCGCAACTTGTAATTTACTTCCTGATTTTGGTTGAGAATAAACTCGAGTTTTCTGCATTTCTCTTTTTTTATCGTCGATATTTTTTAAGTGAAGAATTTGCTTCTCAAGAACTCGGAACTCCATCAAAAGTTTTCCATCTTTTCAACAAATTTTTTCTTTCTTTTTTTTTCTTTTCTTTTCTACCTTTTTCGGTGTGGTGAAGAAGGGAGGGAGGGGTGGGGGAGGGGGTAAAATTTGTTAGAAAAATTGTTTTTTTTTAGAATAATAAATAATTTCAAACTTTTTAGGCAAAGTCTTTGATACTTTCAAAATAATAATAATAATAACAGTAATAAATGTGACATAAAAACAACAGTAATACTACAATTACCATACTACTATCATAGCTACTACTATTACTACTACTACTACTACTACTGCTAGTCATAATAAAATAATAAATAATAATAATAATAATAATAATAATAATAATAGAAATTGTTATTATTGCTACCATTATTAATATTATTAATATTCTTCTTCTTCTTCTTATAATTATTATTATTATTATTATTATTATTATTATTATTATTATTATTATTATTATTATATTATTATTATTATTATTAGTATTAGTATTATTATAACCAGATCTCGTAGAGCTATATCGTACCAAGCCATTGAACAATGGAATGAACCTTGCAAATATCATGCAATAATCAGCAACACTTCTCACATTTCGCAAACATGTCAAAGATCACTTGCTATCAAATTGCTAAAGA
>SEYY01003261.1:72500-75000 GCA_009176605.1 Armadillidium nasatum
ATATATATATATATATATATATATATATATATATATATATATATATATATATATATATATATATATATATATATATATATATATATATATATATATATATATATATATATATATATATATATATATATATATATATATATATATATATATATATATATATATATATATATATATATATATATATATATTTGATTACAAAGTAGTTATTTATTTTCTTTATTTTTAATGATATCTTTGATGAAGGAAAACAGCAACCGACACGAAATAAATGAAAATATGGAGAAGTTAAATACAATTTCAAATATGTAAAAATCTCTCTGTTACACAACGTAAATTGAAAACGGAAAAAAAGACAAGTGTTCCAGATTTTAGCAAAATAATACTAGGAAGAATGAGCATATCGGTTAAGTATCTGGTCAGATATTTTAAATATTCTATCTGTTCAAACATGTCACCAGAAAGAGCACTCGTCAGTGGAAGACACCTATGAATGTAAAAATTTCTGAAGAGATTTTACATTTTAATAAAAACTTAGAACCATAAGAAAAAGAGAGAAGCAAGAGGCCAAATAGACAGTCATAACTGTCACAATCAAACTAAAGTAGACAATTAGCCAATCCAATTACACATTCAACTTGCAAAATATAAAACCCAGAGGATGCAACATATGAAATAAACATACAATGGAAATCAATAGCAACAGCGGTTAAGTTTGGGGTCAGAGAGTTAGACAGAGAAAAGATGAGACTGTGTAGAAAGACTTGTAGCACTGGCTCTTCTCAAAGGAGGAGTTATACGACGAGAGTTCAGAAGAGCAGTGTCCGTTGTAATAGCGATAGTATAGAGAAAGTGACGCAACGATTCGGCGGGCTGAAAGAGACTGGAGAAAATTAGTGAGAGTAGGATAGTTGATAAGGCGAAAAGCCCTAGACTCCACCTTTTCAAGGAGAGCTGTATGAGTGGAACCACCCCAGATGTGTGAGTTGTACCCCATACAGGGGCGAACAACACCCCTATAAAGAGAAAGCAAATGGAGTGGGGTGAAGAAGTTCTGAACGCTTCTCAGAAGCATGTTTAGAAAAAGAAGTAATGTGATCTTTCCAAGAAAAATCACGAGAAAAAGAAACACCAAGAATATTAAGGAGAGACGAAGGTTTGAGTTGTGTGTTTTCAAAAAAGATATCATAGTTGTGAGGAAGATTGTGTCGAAGTAGAGAGATGGAGGAATTGGGTTTTTGAGGCATTGAAAACAACCATGTTTTCTCTGCCCCAATTTGAAATACGAGATAGATCAGAGGTTAGTTGCCCCAAGCTATCCTCCTTGCGTTTATTAACTGTTGTTGGGAGGGGCACCTTTCAAACTGAAAAGAGTAATGAAAGGTGAAGTCATAGGCATAGGAGTGGATAGGAGATAAAGTAATGGAGAGAAGGTCTTTAATGAAAAGCAGAAAAAGTGTGGATGGGACATATCCTTGAGGAACATCGCTATTAATAGATTTAAAGGATGAACGGTGATCGTCGACAACAGCTGCTATAGAAAGATCGGAATGGAAATCAAAAAGAAGGCCACAAAGAGAGGATAGATACTGAAAAAGGGAAGTTTGGAAATCAAAGCTTTGTGCCAGTCTCTATCAAAAGCTATTGATATGTCCAGCGAGAGAGCAAAGTATTCACCGAAATGCCGAAGATCGGAGTGCCAAGAGTCAGAGAGAAGGGAAAGAAGATCCCAAGAAGAGCGTTTCTTGCGAAAGCCATACTGATGATCAAAGATAATATTAGAAGAATTAAGATTTTCCAAATCTTCATGTTAAGGATAGATTCGAAAACTTTAAAAAGAACGGAGGTTAAAGAAATTGGACGGTAGTTGGAGGATTGAGATGGGTCCCCCTTTTTCAGTAGGGGTTGAATGAGGGCACGTTTCCAGCAAGAAGGGAAGGTTGAAGACATAGACGAAATAGTTTACCAAGGCAGGGTGCAAGCTCGGAAGCACAAGTTTTGAGAATCACAGGAGTGATATCATCAGGACCGTAAGCCTTATTAGTGTTAAGCCGAGAGAGAGCAGAAATGACGTCTTTAGATGAAATTATAATTTTAGGCATAAATGAGTTGGAGGGGAATGAAGGAGTAGGAACAGTTCTGCAATCGCCTAAGGTTGAATTAGAGGCAAAAGTTTGAGCGAAGAGTTCAGCTTTAGAGAAATGACAAATGCCAGTTATACCGCCAGGAGTTACTAGAGGAGGGAAAGAGGAATAAGCAAAGCTAGAGTTGACATTTTTAGCAAAATGCAAGAAAGAGCGTGAGGAAGAAGAACCGGAAAGATTATTGATTTTTTACGGGAAAAAAAGTGTTTTTAGTGTTACGGAGAATAGATTTTGCGCGATTCCGGGATGAAATATAATTTGCGTGAGTTTCTGGAGTTTGAAGAGGACTGTAATCCCTGATGTCAGCATCCCTACAGCGGATAGCGAAAGAACAAGCCGAGTAAACTAAGGTTTGTTAG
>SEYY01003261.1:80000-90000 GCA_009176605.1 Armadillidium nasatum
AGTAATTCAGTTTTTACAAAATAATTAATGTAATTATTTGTTTGGCTCTTCTGAAAGCAATATTTGAAGGAATATCGAAAGGGTGGTTGCCAAAAGAAAGAAATATAATAATTTTACAAAGTTTGAAAGAGATGACTTCGTTTGCAACCTTCACAGGTTTCAAGTTTTTATAATTCTATATTTTGCATAAACAAATGGTCAGAGCTTTCTTTTCGACTAACCAGCTCCGATGCGATTGTTCGGGAATTCTCCACAGTGTTTGGCAATCTTTTACATACAGAGCTCCAGGGGGCTTCGATATCTTAAACTAGAGATGTTCATAGTCAAAAAATTAATTGCAGCACTTCATCAATATGTCTTACCCTTGGAGCCATCATTTTGACGAAAAAGATCTGAATCTTAAATGACATAATACAGGGAATGGAAAGCAAGCCATTAGTCTAATAAATTTCAGAATGTCTTTGAGTTTAAAATGTGGGGAAACTCAAAGAAAGTGAATGGAGACGATTCGAGAAGGAATATCCTTGACTTTCTTGAATGATTCACTCAAAGTGGAAAGCAATTGCTTATGGTAACAAAGTTAAATCGAGAAAAGTATAAATAATATACCTGTAGAAAACTGAATTCATATATGCGTATTTAAAGTTCATTAGAAGAATATCCGTTGTGTCAGCAATATTATAATTAGAATGGCGAAACAATTCTGTAAGAAAAAGATTGGAAGAAAAAAGAGCAAAATAAGGTAATCATTCTTTTCCTCTCTAAATTTTATAAAAATTAGGACTAAGCAAATTTTCCACTCACAAAACACACCTATTTCCTTTTTTTTTTTTTATTATTATTATTAAAAATGTTTACATCTCACGGGCATTGCCCTATTCGAAAAGGGGAACTCTTACTTTCTACCTACGATTCGCAAGAGGAATCGAACCAGTAACCTTCAAGGACCTCAATCAAACAATTTATATATTTTAAAAAATCTTGCAATACATCTTTATTAAAATACTTTGCAAAACTTATCCTTCTGTCAAAAGGTCATTTAATTTTCTTTCCTTTGACTTATGACATCTCTTCTTTAAAACAAGTTGTTTGAGTTTTTTTTCCTTATATTCCATCCAACAAGTTAAACAAGTTAAACAATTATTACATATATATATATATATATATATATATATATATATATATATATATATATATATATATATATATATATAATATATATATATATATATATATATATATATATATTGTATATATATATATATATATATATAATATATATATATATATATATATATATATAATATATATATTATATATATATATATATATATATATATATATATATATATAATATATATATATATATATATATATATATATATATATATATATATATATATCGATTAAATGGCTATTATTTTGAAACTTTACCAGCATAGGGTTTTAAATTTTCTCACAATTAGATATTTGTGGGAAAAAATTTTTTGATAGAGTTTTGAATTCTAAGGAAGAAGAGATTCTGTGTACAAATTTAAACTACATTATCTTAATAACGTTCACATAATAAATTTTAAAACTCTTTTTAATAGATCGTGGAGCATCTTCGGGGACCTCTTAAAATAGCAACCATTAATTTTATATATTATATATATATATATATATATATATAATATATATATATATATATATATATATATATATATATATATATATATATATATATATATATATATAGGATGGAGCGATACCAAAATTTTTACCGATATAGAGTTGAACCGATACCGAAGAAAGAAATTTTCAATTTTCACCGATACCGATACTAAGGCGATGCCGGATACATCTTAGTTAAATTTTTTCTCTTTAATAATTATATATATATATAGTATATATATATATATATATATATATATATATATATATATATATATATATATATATAATATATATATATATATATATATATATATATATATATATATATCAGATCCAAGTTAGGTCTAAACCTGTCAGTGGGCCAGCACTCGTCTCTATCTAGATTGTCGTAAATAATTCCATCTGCCACCAACTGTTCCATCATAGGCAGCTGATGCGCCTCAGTGAATCCCGAACTGACTCCGTTCATCTCTCATTTGTCTCCCCTCGGTCTTCTTAATCTTGGCCTCACTCTCACCTCCCTCTAGTCTCTCTCCCCTCCTGCATCCTCCACAAGTGTCCCAACCATCTCAGTCTTTCTACATCTATCTTTTGATTAATTGGTTCAACCCCTATACTTTATCTAATTTTCGCTTCTTATCCTCTCCTTCTGGTCTTCCATCAAACGCAACACCCTCATCTCTGTTGCTTGAATTCTGCTTTCTTCTCTTGTTGTCGCACTCCAAGTCTCCGTTCCATATTACAAAATTGAGGTTAGAGTACTTTTCTTTACTCCTATATCATTTTTTTGTCTGCCAAGACTGGGTACAGCGCTCACACCATTCTTCCGTATTTCTCCATCCAGTTGGTGATTTCCAGCATATTACTTCATTCCCTTGTGAATACTTTCTCCTCCCAAATATTCACATCTCTCTACCACCTCACTCCTCACCATGCACTTCAGCACAAGCTCCTCTCCTCCTTTCCTCTATTATTAACAGTTCTGTCTTTTAACATTCACGATCAATCCCACCTCTTTTAGCTTTTCAGTTATCACCTCTCTTAACTTTTCTCTATCTTGGCTCTCTCTCTCTTCTCTCTCTCTCTCTCTTATATATATATATATATATATATATATATATATATATATATATACTATAATATATATATTATATATATATATATATATATATATCCCCTCTGGTGAGTAAAGACCAGAAAATACTAACTTCCACCAGAGTTGCAATACAGAACCTAATCGTTAAATAGAAAAGAGAGTGTGTTCCAGACTTTACCAGTAAAGATAGCATAATTCAGTCTAGGATCAGACAGTGTAGACTATATCGTGTCAACGTGTTCTCAATGAGGATAAAACAACGGAAGTTCAGAAGAGCAGTGTCCATTGTACTGCGATTGTATATAGTGAGTTACGCAGCAGTTCTACGGCAGAAAGAGACTGGAGAGAATTAGTGAGAAAGGAAGAGTTCTTAAGACGAAAAGCCAGACTCCACCTTGTCAAGGAGAGCTGTGTGAGTGGAACTACTCCGGATGTATGAGGCGTTTTTATACAGGGGAGAACAACACCCCTATAAAGATAAAACAACTGGATTGACGTAAAAAAAATCCTAATGCGCAACAGAATACTCAACCTATTAGAAGCTTGTTTAGAAAGAGAGTAATGTGATCCTTCCAAGAAAGACCACTAGAGATTTAAAGGACAGATGAAGGCTTGAGTGCGTGTTTTCGAAGATGTTATAGTTTTGTAGAAGATAGTCTCGAGTAGAGATATGGAGGAATTGAGTTTTTGAGGCATTGAAAAAAACAATGTTTTCTCTTCCTCTTCCTCAATTTCTTCCTCAGATATTCCAAGTCAACCTTTCTAGTGTCAAATAACTGTTGCTGGGAGGGGCGCCTTTCAACTGAAAGGAGTAGATGTTGACATCAGATAGGTTGTTATATCATGAAAAATGAAAAGGTATTAATGAAAAGTAAAAAAGTTTTGAGGATGGACAGAATAAAGAGGAACACCACTTTAGAAGATTTAAAGTATGAACGGTGGCCGTCTACAACAGCAGCTATAGATCGATCAGAAAGAAAATCAAAGAGAAGGATAAATTCTGAAAGAGGGAAGTTTAGAAATCAAAGATTTGTACCAGTCCCTATCGAAGTCTTTCGAAATATCCAGCGCGATAGCAAAAGATTCACCGAAATGCGTAGAGTGGAAGACCAAGAGTCAGAGAGAATAGAAAGAGATCACCAGTACAGCGTTTCTTATGGAAGTTATACTAGCGATCAAAGATAAGATTTGAAGAATTGAGATGCTTCCAATTTAGATTTGAAAACTTTAAAAAGAACGGCGCTCCTCGAAGCATCTCTGAGGCTGCTTTGAGTTAACCATTTTTTTTTTTTTTTTTACAAAGGTATTTGACGAGTAAGCGCTTGTAAATTTGGAACATGAGAAGGAAGTAGGGGGAAGGAGAAGTGGGAGCATAGACACTCCAATATGAGTCGAGGGTACATTAGAGACCCTCTGAGAAGGTGAAAAGCGAAAAGGAACGAACCAAAGGGCTAGGAAGTGAAACGAAATGGTCTAGATTCTAGACCATACTGTCACTCCCCGGAGTATGCCTAATAAAGGGTACTTGCATCGATTTGGACTGCGCTACGTTCTCCCCTACACACACACACACACACACATATATATATATATATATATATATATATATATATATATATAATATATATATATATATATATATATATATATATATATATATATATATATATATATATGTACCTATGGTTACCATCTTAATTTTACTAATGAATAAGGATTAAAAATAAAAATAAAATATTTAAGAAAACAAACCAAATGGTAAGAAGTAAATGGCGTGAAAATAAATTGAAAAACAATTTTTTGCATTTGAAAAAATAAACTTTTAGTGGAAAACAACATATAATGTTCGGGAAACAAAATTATCGCGAAACGGCGTTTCAAAATATTACGTAATATTAATAAAAAAATTACACAATTTAATTAAGCTAAAGGGACGAAAAAAATCTGGTATCGGTATCGGTATCGGCCATTTTTAGCCGATACTGATACCGATACCTGAGCTTCCGATACCGATACCGATACCGATACCGATACCGATACTGATACCGATACCGATACCGATATACCGATACTTCACTCCATCCCTAATATATATATATATATATTATATATATATATATATATATATATATATATATATATATATATATATATATATATATATATATGAGTGTGTATGCGTGTGTGCGTGTGTTATGAGAGGCTGATGATAGTAGTTGAAGATTTCATGAACTCGTGTGGAAGAAAGAAATTTTGGCTAATTAGGTTTTCAATGAAGTGATTCTAAGGCTTTTCATAAGAACTTTCTTAAAGGAATAACATCTTAGTTCAAAATAATTTTTTCTCTTTTATATATATATATATATATATATATATATATATATATATATATATATATATATATATATATATATATATATATATATATATATATATATATATATATATATATATATATATATATATATATATATATATATATATATATATATATATATATATATATATATATATATATATATATATATATATATATATATATATATATATATATATATATATATATATATATATATATATATATATATATATATATATATATATATATATATATATATATATATATATATATATATATTATATATATATATATATTATCTAGATGAAAGTGAAATGAAAACTAAAAACAAGTTAGGCCTTTCGACACAAATACGTACTCAGCAGACTCCTAAAACAAAAAAAGTTAAAAAGTTAAAAAGAAATAACCGCTTTACAAATACAAACTTCATTTGCACTTTCTTTTCTCACTCTACTCCAGCTTTCCAAACTAAAAATAAGTGCTGTAGAAATCAGAAGAGAACTCTTTTTGATTGCCAAGGCCCTTCTTTTAATTTTTTCTTGCTAGTTTTAAAATTTAAAAGTTTTAGTTTGGTAATCTGGTTAAGTGGGAGAAGGAAAGGAGCACAAGGGAAGTTTTTATTAAAAAAGAAGTCATTTCTTTTTAACTTTTTAACTTTTTAGTTTTAGAAATCTGGTGAATAGAAAGGCCTAACTTCTTTTTAATTTTATGTTTACTTTTATCTTGGTTATTATGGGTTATCATTATTATTATTATTATTATTATATATATATATATATATATATATATATATATATATATATATATATATATATATATATATATATATATATATATATATATATATATATATATATAAGTCAACTGGGCAGTTACCCAGTTAGGCAAGTTCACAATCATTCGATTATAATGAATAAAATATGAAAGATCTCTTAAAATTAGAAGTTTTTTTTTGTATTTTTAAATAAACTTTATTTCCTTCATATTTAACTAAATGTTGCTTTTGTAAAAAAAGAAATAGGATAGGTACCCTTTAAATGGTAAGTCATTTCTGGTATTAAATTTGTATCAAAATTGAGGGAGTATTATATTATCTATTAATTTAAAATATTGTTTTTCAATGTATAAATTTCTTGAAAAAGAAGACAAATATAACAACATAAGGGACGAGAGCTCGACATAGAGAGAAACAGATAATATTTTAAATTTGTATTATTTTTTATTTTTATTTTTTCATTGTTTCTGCAAAGTCACTTAGGCCCACATCTAATTAAACATTATATCGCGCCTCCTACAAATGTAATGAAATGAAGGAACCAGCTTAGTGAAGCTCAGTATATATATACAGATATAGGGAGAATTTTATTAAAGGATAGAATCAAGATGAACAACATGGTAAAGATGGTAAAGGTCTACTCTTCATATGTAGACATTCTTTTAAAATTGTCTCATATTTTATCGCACTTCCTAATTCTATTATATATGTCTTTCTGATAATTGACATGTCACATGAGAAGTGTAGTTTGTTTATATATATATATATATATATATATATATATATATATATATATATATATATATATATATATATATATATATATATATATATATATATATATATATTAGTGATGTAGCGAAGCTTCGCTATCGCAATCACATAAATTTTCTCAACGACAAACGCAACCGTTCTTATGAAAATGCGGTTTTGCGTTTTCGCTCCGGAAAAAATAGAATTAATATATATATATATATATTTTTTTTTAAAGTTCACATCTCACGGGCATTGCCCTATTCGAGGAGAGGAACTTTCTAGGTAGTATATACCTAGGATCCCGAAGTGGGATCGAACCGGCGCCCTCAAGCACGTGAGTCAATCACCCTACCGTTCGAGCCACGGTACACTGAAAATAAATTCATCTCTAAAGGAGATACAAAAGTAACTCGAAACGGTGTCAATTTTGAGACGCCATGGAGTTACACATTCATCCCAAAATGAAACATCCAAAAAACTCGGATGAGATATTACATGAGACGTTTTACTAACTTTTGGGGTGGTGTCGATTTTGAGATACCGTTGAGGTATGTCATCTCAATTAACACGTTTCTTCAACCTCAGTTAAGATACAAATAATGAGTCATTTGAGGTTTATTATATATATATATATATATATATATATATATATATATATATATATATATATATATATATATATATATATATATATATATATATATATATATATATATATATATATATATATATATATATATAATGGAAAGGAAATCCTAAATTTGTACAATATTTATTTTTGCACTTGGGAAAAAAAATAGAATTATTAAACAGTAGAATAATCCATGACAAAATTTTTTACTTATTTTCTGCATTATTTAACCATTAAAAAAAATAGATAATATATTGACAAAAAAAAAAAAAAAAAAAATCATTTTTTCCTTCTAAATTATTATTTCTTACTGTAACATTTTATATTATTTGTATTTTTGTTTAATAATTTTAAATGATACTTTTTAATGTAAGTAAGGGCACGGTATTGTTTTTTAGTGTAACTTAAATTATATGCAAAATGAACTAAGACAAAAGTAGCAATTGCGCTACTAGCAACATTTACATCTAATTCTTACGCCTTCTATTAAAACTTCAAATAGTTTAGATGTAGCCATGGTGAGTCCAGAATACATTCTTCTAGGTGTAGGATCATTACAATCAGAACCCTAAGATAAAAAAATAAAAAATAAAAAAATTTAGACACTTATCCATGTAATTTTGGTTATGATTTAGAAAGTAAAATTTTACATCTATATAATTCTTTTGAGTAATCATTTTAACAAGTGAAAAATTATATATCTTAATAAATGAAAAGCGTTAAATTTTTGAAAAGTTTTTATACAGATGCTTATATATATATATATATATATATATATATATATATATATATATATATATATATATATATATATATATATATATATATATATATATATATATATATATATATATATATATATATATAGGGATGGAGCGATACCAAAATTTTTACCGATACCGATACTTTATTATTATTTTGTCCAAAAATACCGATACCGATATTAAAAATATGCCGATACTTGCCGAAACCTCACTCCATCCCTAATATTTATAGGAATTAAAAATAATGAGCCTAAATGTTAGTTGAAAACATGCATCTTAACCTTAGCAAACATGTGTACAGCAAGGGAGTGGAAGTTATGGAAGAGTTAACCTATAATACATTTATTATGTAGACTTCCATAATTAAAACCAACAAACGTCAATGAAATCCAAGCATTCGTCTCTTTGTCTAACTAAGCTTCTTTCATAGATTCTCAAATTTTAGGACCATCAAAAGTATTTTCTTCCAATTTACCGACACCAAGATGTTAATTGAAATTTTTGTTCCAGGAATGTTAATACTCGGATGTTTTTTTTTAAGAGCACTTTTGACAAAATAAATATTTCTCATGCGTTTTATTGTAGTGTTGGAAGTAATAACTTCTCTGGATTCATAAGTAGAAGTGATAAAACACTGGAAGAATCTAATTATACTTCGCCTCCTTGCTAGGCCATTCGCGTTGTATGCAGTGCTGCTTGCCCGCTCTGCTCTCCTACGAGCACAAGAACAAAGGTGCATGGTGTAGTTGACCTGTAGAGCTAGCACATATATATATATATATATATATATATATATATATATATATATATATATATATATATATATATATATATATATAGTATCATAATGTTACTTAAATGCAACATGAGATGGTAATATAGTTAACATGCTGTAATATCTCAAATGAAGATATTGTGAAACTTAAACAATTGCATTTTGAGTTAGAACTGATATCTCAAATGAAATGTCTGTAACTTGAAAAAAAAATGAGTTTATATATATATATATATATATATATATATATATATATATATATATATATATATATATATATATATATATATATATATATATATATATATATATATATATATATATATATATATATATATATATATATATATATATATATATATATATATATATATATATATATATATATATATATATATATATATATATATATATATATATATATATATATATATATATATATATATATATATATATATATATATATATATATATATATATATATATAGTATATATATCATATGTTTCTTAATGCAACATGAGATGGTAATATAGTTAACATGCTGTAATATCTCAAATGAGATATTGTAAACTTAAACAATACATTTTGAGTTAGAACTGATATCTCAAATGAAATGTCTGTAACTTGAAAAAAAAATGAGTTGATTAACCAACTCGTCGGTTAACATTTTGAGTTGTTTCTTAGGCTCAGTTGAGATATATTAGTAACTTTTGAATGATGAGACACCTAAAATATATCAAACTGAGATACTTAGGAGATGAATTTATTCTCTGTGTAGAACAATAAATATATTTAAAAATTTTCGTATTTAGGATATATATATATATATATATATATATATATATATATATATATATATATATATATATATATATATATATAGTAACAGTAGTAATAGAATTAGTTGGAATTGAATTATCATTAGGAATATGATATTCATTGTTATAATTATAAGAACTTAAAGTACTCTTAATGTTGTTACAAATTGCCAATTATGGATAAATGATGTTTTGATTGAAGCTCAGAAATAAAGAAGAATATTTGTTGCATTTAAACCTCATTTCTACGTATTACGAAAATAAAACTAAAAAATTTTAATTTATAAATAGAAATTTGATCGTCTTATAAATATTGATTTATATAACAAGAAAAGAATTTGTATTACTGAAATAATTAAAATTGTAATT
>SEYY01003261.1:92500-95000 GCA_009176605.1 Armadillidium nasatum
TATATATATATATATATATATATATATATATATATATATATATATATATATATATATATATATATATATATATATATATATATATATATATATATATATATATATATATATATATATATATATAATATATATATATATATATATATATATATATATATATATATATATATATATATATATATATATAATATATATATATATATATATAATATATATATATATATATATATATATATATATATATATATATATATATATATATATATATATATATATATATATATATATATATATATATATATATATATATATATATATATATATATATATAATATATATATATATATATATATATATATATATATATATATATATATATATATATATATATATATATATATATATATATATATATATATATATATATATATATATATATATATATATATATATATATATATATATATATATATATATATATATATATATATATATATATATATATATATATATATATATATATATATATATATATATATATATATATATATATATATATATATATATATATATATATATATATATATATATATATATATATATATATAATCTATAATAATAACTTATGTCAATAAGTGACTATTAATTTTGCTGTATTCGGCTAGCAACAATATAATACCGAAAGTGAACAAATATGCAAATAATGAAACGAAAACCGTTAAAAAAAAAACTTCGGAATTCTTTATTAAAATTTCCTCATTTTTCATGCAAATACTCATGAATCTAAAAGCTCATTCACAATACACACACCTACACTCAAATATATATATATATATATATATATATATATATATATATATATATATATATATATATATATATATATATATATATATATATATATATATATATATATATATATATATATATATATATATATATATATATATATATATATATATATATATATATATATATATATATATATATATATATATATATATATATATATATATATATATATATATATTCTGCAATTCAATTTGAATTGCAAAGACGAGAAAATTTGTGAAGAAAAGGAATAAATTATAGGAACTAGAAATATATATATATATATATATATATATATATATATATATATATATATATATATATATATATATATATATATATATATATATATATATATATATATATATATATATATATATATAGAAGAGTGCAATGTGAATCTTTATTTAATTTCCTGTTGATTGTGAAAAGCATTTTGTCGTCATCAAAAATCTTCTTTGAACCGAATTTTTAAAGGTAAAATGTTTCCGTCTTTCTTAGACATTAATTACTAATGTAAATAAATAGTGAATGAATTTTAATGTTCTCACAAATAAAAATAATTTTTAACTTTTACTTTTAATATCATTTCAAGTTAACTAAATATTCTCTTTTCTGATATAAGAATTATTAAGTCTTGACCTTTGAATGAGAAATGTAAGACAGACCTTGGTATGAAACTATTCTAAATTTTGTACGTCTCAATAATGAATAACTTTTATTATTAATATTATTATTTGTGAATTCTTTGCTTTCTCTCTCTCTCTCTCTCTCTCTCCCTATATATATATATATATATATATATATATATATATATATATATATATATATATATATATATATATATATATATATATATATATATATATATATATATATATATATATATATATATATATATATATATATATATATCAGTGGTCACAGAGAATAAGATGATAAGTGGAAAAATGGGGAAAATGAGTTAAGTGGAGTGTGATGATCCCCCAAGCCCTCTGCCACTGTGAAGAAGTCTCTAACTCAAAGCTCTAACGCTTTCCGAGTTATAAAGATGTTTCTTGATATCTCATAAAATAGTGCGTGTTCTCGGTTAAATCAACTTACTATACTTCAGAGAGGCATCAATCACGGGAACAACGAGACAAGTAGAATCATTAATATTATTTTTTTTAAGTTTCATTTCTCTAATACCTAACTATCATTTAAGTAAACACAAGATCCTAATTTAAAAAATTAACGAAAAAAAATAACGAAGAAAATTCTTTTAGTATTATAAAAAGTATGGTGAATAATTAGGTAAGTGTGATTAAATACCATACCATAATTAGATAAGTATGGTGAATAATTTGGTATGTTCTGGTGAACAATCAGGTAACTACAGGAAAATCGTAAAAGGGTTTCAGCAAATTAATTATTCTTCAAACCATTAAATTTAGAAACTCATTTGAGTCATATTGATGTCAACAAAATTTATTTTGTTCAAAATTTGGATTTACAGGAATAGTTCAAAGGCTAAAAAGTGCTCCCCTCAAAAGTTGTGATTTTATACTTATTAACTTATTCCCTGTGACCATATATATATATATATATATATATATATATATATATATATATATATATATATATATATATATATATATATATATATATATATATATATATATATATA
>SEYY01003261.1:100000-107500 GCA_009176605.1 Armadillidium nasatum
ATATATATATATATATATATATATATATATATATATATATATATATATATATATATATATATATATATATATATATATATATATATATATATATATATATATATATATATATATATATATATATATATATATATATATATATATATATATATATATATATATATATATATATATATATATATATATATATATATATATATATATATATGAGAGAGGAGACAGAGAGAGAGATTATATTTGAAGTGGTAAAAACTTTTTTTGGAATTAAATTTCGAGAGTTGAAAAGAAGAAATTCAAATTTTAGAGATGTAAAATTTTACTCCTGTACAAGTATGACGTAATTTAAGATCTAATGAAGAGATGCAGTTTTCTAATGCAAAAATATTTACACAGACACACACACACAAGCACACACATACACACACACACACACATATATATATATATATATATATATATATATATATATATATATATATATATATATATATATATATATATATATATATATATATATATATATATATATATATATATATATATATATATATATATATATATATATATATATATATATATATATATATATATATATATATATATATATATATATATATATATATATATATATATATATATATATATATATATATATATATATATATATATATATATATATATATATGGTTTGTGACTTTTTAACAACTCATGCGATCTGAATTGTTCAATTGAACGTACCTTGGAAATGTCGATGAACTGTTTTATTAAATGTTACCCTCAACCTACAAGTCTTTTTTTTTTTTTTTTTTTTTTTTTTTTTTTTTTTTTTGTGAAAATTTTCAGTTTTTCAGATGATCAAAGAAATTGGGGGAAATGGGAAAATGAAACCAATTCCAGGCATATTCCAAAATAGACCTGTTAAATTGGTTGATATTTAATTTTTTATCTTTTTATTATTATCATTATTATTATTATTATTATTATTATTATTATTATTATTATTATTATTATTATTATTATTATTATTATTATTATTATTATTATTATTATTATTATTATTTATTATTATTATATTATTATTATTATTATTATTATATTATTATTATTATTATTATTATTATTATTATTATTATTATTATTATTATTATTATTATTATTATTATTATTATTATTATTATTAACTTTATGTGTTTCAATGCTTATATATTTTCCCAGTTAATTTGTTTAACCAATAATTTTATTTTCTTGTAAAAACATACATGCCTTAAAATCTATTTTTATGTTTCTTGCAAAAGTAATTTATTTAAAAAATAAATAGACAAGAGAAGTGAAAAAAAAACGTTTAATGAGAACATCAAGAATAAATGGCGTTTCCCTTCAGTTATAGAGAAAAGATGAAAGATTGGATCCCTCGCTGGTAAAGAGTACTGAGAAGAGCTTCTGCGACATACCTTTCTACACAGTTTCATTGTTTCTCTGTTCAACTCTCAGACCCCAGACTTACACCGCTATGCTCAATCTTACATGTACTTTACTGGTTAAATCTGGAACCCTTTATCTATTTTCCCAATTTCTTTGACTCGCTCCCTTTTAAACGTCGTGTACCGTGTCACGTCGGCCATTAGCGACCAGATTTCCGACTATTCCCAACTCTGGAGGAAATTGGTAGGTCTCCGCCCTTTGCCCACCAGAGAAGACATAAAAAAATAAAACAATATATATATATATATATATATATAATATATATATATATATATATATATATATATATATATATATATATATATAATATATATATATATATATATATATATCGTGGGTGTACTGGCAAAATTGATCAAGTCAATTTTCCAAGTTTGTGTTAAATTACAATTTAAAGTTCAAAGCAGTTCGAAAAATCAGGATTTAATTTTTCCTTCATATTTTAAAATTTTTTCTTTCTTGGCTATTTTATTTAAATCCTGATTTTTCGTAATACTTAGGACTTTAACTTGTAATTTAACACAAACTTGGAAAATTGGCCTGGTCAAATTTGCCAGTACACCCACGATATATATATATATATATATATATATATATATATATATATATATATATATATATATATATATATATATATATATATATATATATATATATATATATATATATATATATATATATATATATATGCCTTTAACGATCAAGATCTGGTATTCCCTAACTCCGGTGGAAATTGAAAGGCCTTGGGCCTTTGCTCACCACAGTATATATTTCTATTTATATATATATATATATATATATAATATATATATATATATATATATATATATATATATATATATATATATATATATATATATATATATATATATATATATATATATATATATATATATATATATATATATATATATATATATATATATATATATATATATATATATATTTTTTTTTTTTTTTTTTTTATTTACTTACAACCTTTCCCACAATCGTGGGGTGGTAGCTATCGCAGGCCACATTCATCCAAATATTCACCCCTTTACAAATCTTTTCCATTCATTCCTATCCTCTGTCAACGATCATATCTATCCCTCAGACTCATCCACCATCCCTCCCCTATCCCTCATAGCATCTACACTCCTACCTCCCCTCACATTTAACAACCTACTAAAATACTCCATCCATCTTGCTCCAACCTCCTTTACTTCCTGTCTTATTTCTCCGTCTAAGCCCTTAATTCCCCCTCCTCTCACCTCCCCTTTATTCCTGCCTTATTCCTTCCAAAAATCTTATTCCTTTCTCTAAATCCCTCCACTATTTTATTACCCCATTTTATATCTGCTCTTTCTTTGCTCTTCTTACTTCTCTTTTCAACCTCTTTTTATCTTTAAGCCTCCCAATCCTCTATTCTTTTGTACCCAAAAATTTTTCAAAAGCTATCTTTTTATCTCTCACAACAATACTCACCTCCTCACACCACCATTCACTTCCTTTTCTTTTACACCTCCCTCCCACCCTTCTTATCCCACAAACATTCTTTGCACTTTCTACCAAAGATTCTCTTAACCTTCCCCATTCCACCTCCACTCCCTCAACACACACTCATCCCATCTTAACCTAATTCTTCTAAATTGTCCCCCACCCCTTCTTCCTCCAATCTCTCTACTTTCACAACCTCTACTGCTCTACTTATATCCCTAATCTTTTTCCAACCTCCCCTTACTCTAATTTTACCAACACCAAATAATGATCAGATATCCCTTAGCAGCTCCTCTAAACACATTCTCATCAAGTAATCTATCTCTTACTTTTTTCTTAATACATATAATCAAGTAAACCCTTTTAACCATTTATTCCACTAACCCAAAACTTATGATTCAACTTTTTAACAAAACCAAGTATCCCTATAATAATCTATTCGCCACGCATATTCTAATAGACTCTCCCCATTTGAATTTCTGTCCCCCCCCAAACGGGCCCACCACACCTCCTCCCCTGTCCACACCAACCCGCGCATTTAAAAATAGGCACACATTTGTACTCACCTCAAAACCATTCAGGCAGTCATTCAGTTTCTCCCACATAATATATATATATATATATATATATATATATATATATATATATATATATATATATATATATATATATATATATATATATATAATATAATATATAATATCAAGATCTTCAACCATTACAACATTCAAGGACCAAAAAGAAATGAAGTGGAGCGCAAAAAAAGAATTACGCGAATTCTTTTTCCTAAAGACAAGGTTTTAAAACACCGTTAAAATAGTTGAAGCGCAAAAAAAGAATTGACTGAATACTTCTTTCCTCAACGACAAGATATTAAATCGCCGTTAAAAACAGAGGAGCTCCAAAAAAATTAAACTGAATTCTTTTTTTCTCTTAAAGATTCGGTTTAAAAACACCTTAAAACTAACTCATAAAAATCTTGAATGCGAATTTTTATATCCAAAGAATTAGACGTGTTTTAAAATCTGTCACACTATCATTACACCATTATTTAAGTCATAAAATGCAAACTCAAATCTGTCATAACTCGGAAGAGACAGACAGAGTGACAAGGAAATATTAAAGGAAGAATTAAAGGATTTAATAAGAATTGAAACTACAAAATAAATTAGAAAACTTAAGAAATTGAAAAGATAATCAATTACATTATTGAAGAAGCAAGACAGTAAAATGATTCTCATTATTATTATTATTATTTTATTATTATTATTATTATTATTTTATTGTATTTATTTTCTAATATTATTTTAGTTTCAATGAATATTACCATACATATATTCGATTCTATTATTTAAATGAATATAACTATACCCATTGTTAACTGTGGTTATCTAACATGAGATGTAGTGAGAAATTCTAAGCATTTAAAGATATAAAGGGCACAATCATTAAAAAGACGGAGGTCCAAATACACTTAAGGAATATTAATATAAGACTATCAAAATATAATTAAAAATTCTATGGTATAATAAAATTAACTAAAAGAAAATTAATAGTAATAATATTAATTTCTAAAAATATAAATAAATTGATTAAATAACTATTAATTAACTAAGAGCCTAATAATAAATTTTAATAAATCATAAACACAAAATAATAATAGGACAAACATAATATAATCCAGATTAAAGTGAATTAATAAATTAAAACTAATTAATTAATATTTATTACCATCTAATAAATAATATTAATAAAAATTGAGGTTATGTGTGTAAATTAACTGAGTTTCAAAATTGAGATTCTTGTTGGAAAAATTATAGAAATTAATTAATAAATTAAAATAAAAAAAAAATAAAAATTTGTATATGTCATAAAGAAGTGAGAATCCTATAGAAACTACCATAATTCAAGTCTGACAAGAAAATCAACCCTTTTTCGAAAAAAATGGGGAAAAAACTTCAAATAAAACTTTCTGCAAAGCCAATTACAATACTATTTTCAAAAAAACTTCTCGAATTTTCCATTAAAAACTATCACTATAGGCAAGAATAATAACCATACTAATATGACTATGTGCATAGTAAGATATTACTATCCAATATTATATAAATATAACATTTTTTATAATATATATAATATATTATATATTATAAAATTAAAAATATTTAGGACTCTTTATAATAATGGTGTGTGATAGGCAAATGTCTAGGACAAGGTATATTTTCTGTGTATTATATAGTTTACTGGTTTTATAATATTTTCTATAATATTCAGGATATACATCTACCTCACCAAGGATTATATTATCCTATTCATCCTACATTATCTTTGTTTGAGTATTACATAGGACAATATATGCTTTCATCTAATATTTAACTGTATATCCATTATTTTATCTATGTATATTATGTATATGTATATATATAATATTATATATTAAATAAATATATATTTTTTTTTTTTTTTTTTTTTTTTTTTTTTTTTTTTTTTTTTTTTTTTTTTTTTTTTTTTTTAAAGAAATTTGGTAATAATATATATATGGTGTGTGTGTGTGTGTGTCTCAGGTGTGATGATGTGTGTGTGTGTGTGATGTTGTACGTGTATGTGTGTTTGTTAAGAAAAATCTGGTCTTAGATACTTTAATGCAGTCTGTGAAAATTGATAATGAAAAATATTAAAAAAATAAAAATAAAATAAATAAATAAAAAATAAAAAAAATCTAACTATAAAGTTTAGTTTAACAAAAAATTCCTGGCTTATGTTTTATTTAAACTTTCTGTATATAACCTATATTAGAATAAATAGAAGAGTTACAACATGAGCCTAAGTGCCTATCTTTAAATATTTTAATATACATTTATATATCCAATAATAGTACCTATTATTTACATATATCACTATATCTATTTCTATATGCTATCTACCAAAACATATTTTTTCACTTTCTATTCATACAACTTATATCGCAAACTTTTAATCAATTATATATGGTTACCAAATATACTTATATATTTTAAGCTCAATATCCTTCATACAAATTTCAATTTATTATATAAAATGATGTATATATATATATATATACTATTGAATTATAGGGTGGTTAAAGTATTATTATTATAGTATTATAAAAATAATAATAAAAAAAAAAAAAAAAAAAAAAAAAAAAAAAAAAAAAAAAAAAAAATATATTTATAATATTATAGTAATAATAATTCTGATTATTATTATTTCACTTTAGTCATATCTAGGAGTTTTCTATTATTACAATTTAATTATGAGATTTATTATGTATATAATTAAATATGATTTATAATGATAATAGATAAGTATAAATGTTAGATAAAGATTTATAGTCTATGTAATTATATATTATCCCTAAATTATAGTAATATTATATGTATTATATTATTAATCTATAAGATAATCCTCAAATAATTGAGTACTAATATTATTGTCTATTACCCTACATAAAAAAACAAATAATTTATTTATTTTTATTATCAAATTCATTTTTAAATTCTATATAATTGATAATAAATTAGGATATCATTAGTTTTTAATGTTCATACTTTAATAATTAATTAATTCTTTTTGAAGATTATATTAGTGATATATTATTATAACCACATTATATATTATCTACCTAATATTTTGTATATCATATTGTAAGTAGTGATTGGGGTTAGAATGTGCTGTTATGGTGTTACTAGTGTAGGAATTTGCATGATGCGCAAATAAATAGAGGGTTTGTTTAATATCAAATTATTTAAAAAAAAAAAAAAAAAAAAAAAAAAAAAAAAAAAAAAAAAAAAAATTTTATTAAAAGATTGTCGACTTTGTTACTTTGTTGAAGGAGAAACAAAAAAGTATCGCGTTCGTTTAAAAAAAAAAAAGAAATAAATATATAATAAAAGATATAATACTTGGAAAGGGGGCAAAGAAATTCAATCTCTGTCTTTAATTTGAATATACAGTGATAACAATTACAAGTGTAAAAAGATGTTTTAAAAAGTATTGGAACGCAATTCGACATTTTTTGAAACGAAAATGCGACCTTTAAGCTTAAATTTTAAAATCAAAATAAAATGCTAACCCTCATAGTCTTAATTTTAATTAATGAACCTTTACCTTGGGAACTATTACAGTATCTATGTTTCCCCTCATCGTCTTAGATCTTATTTCATCCTTCTCTTCTTTCTCTATATAGTTCCTGCTGGCTTATTAAATACATATAATTTATACATTATAGACTATTATAGTTACTATTAATAGTTCTTAGACTATATATTAATTTAATATATAATATCTATATATTATATATCCTTTTTAAGTAAAATGGTCTAATATAATTAGAAGGAACCGTTTATTTTATATTAACTATATTATGTTTATTCCATAAGTAATGAGATTACACTTATAATTTATATAACATTAGTAATTATTGTTCTAATTTTCACAATTACATGCACTTATCCCAGACTCATACATTGCCTTGCAGGGTTGTTGGATGGTCAGAACTTACTGCAACTTTACGAAAGC
>SEYY01003261.1:115000-116383 GCA_009176605.1 Armadillidium nasatum
AGATTCCAATTCTACTCATTACATTTTTACGAAACAACTGAACTACCTCTATAATATATATATAATATATATATATAATATATATATATAAATAATATTAATAAATATATAATATATATATAATAATAATAATTTAATCTTATACTGTATGTTATGAGCTCTTGCCGAATAGATTGATTTTTCCAAAACATACATTAGAGGAAAAATCAGAACACAATCCAAAATTAATAGTCAATATACCCAATTGATGACGTTTGAATGGAAGAATGTTGTTCCAATAGAGTACATTTGATAACGAACTCTAAAATAGGGTCAGAGAGTAAGAGATAGGAAATAAATTTAAGAACTAGTTACATGAATTGTCCTCAAAGGAGGGATCATTTAAGAGTTAAGAAGAGCGTTATCAACTCTTTCAGCAAAATTTTAATGAAAATAATGCAACAGTTCGATTGAGAGAAGCAAATTTAAAGAAGATCAGTGAGTGTGAGGAAGGAAGTGACGCAAAAATCCCGACCCTTTTAAAGAGAGATATATTTAAAGCATCATTCTAGAAATTTAACTCATGTACTCCGTACAGATTAACATAATTACAAAAATATATTCCAGGTTGATGCAATGGAAATAAATATTCAACAAATTGAAAAAGCTTTCACAACTGATGAGGATCAGGTACTTGAAGAGTTGTCAATTATTAAGTTATTTTCAAAGACGTTTGTGTGGAAAGCAGATCAACATACTAGTCTTACTTTTGGTAGTGTAATATGCTATTCTGCACAATTTTCATAGATAGTAGAACCCCTTTTTGAAACTGTCACCCATAAGTGCTGATGTCCAGAGATTCTTCTTCAGGCATTCTAAGATTTATTCGTAAGAATGAAAAAGATTTACCACAGAAAGAGCAGTCAAACACTAATATTTATTAGTCATAACTTTTTCCTTAAGCAGGGAGTAGATGAAACTTTCAATAGAGCTTTCAAAGTTGTAGAGCCCTCTAACCTGATCGTAAATACAGGGTCAGTATTTGAAGGTTCGAGCCATTCTGCTGTTAAGGAGAAAATTATTAACGCAATACTGTCAATGTCAGATGCAAGAACTCTATTGAAATGAAACCTTAAATAAAGAGAGCTAATAGATTAAATTGAATTGCATAGTATTTTGATATATAATTTCTTAATGAATGTATTATACAATTGTCTTTGGATTATGTTTTAGTATATAGGCACACTTTCATTTTTATCTTTTTGGTATGATTGAACATGAGACAATATAAAAAGATTAGATTGATACATATGTTGCTAGTGTGTATTTAAACACCTAATGAACATAATGAGAAAATAAATGCAAAACAAATTTTTTAAAAAATCAAATACAATTTTTCTTTCT
>SEYY01003262.1:17500-20000 GCA_009176605.1 Armadillidium nasatum
ATATATTATTATATTATTATTATTAATATTATTATTATTATTATTATTATTATTATTTTTAATGACCTAGAAGTTACCCTGTACATTTTTCAGTTCAATAGCCCACGGATAGAAACTCGAAGGTTGTGTCCCTGTAACTACAGTTAAATAAAAGACCTTAGAGATGAATAAAGACTAGGGTGGAAAGATGACCATCCTGACATCTAAGGCAAGGACTAGTTACAACGCGCTTTAATAAATATTATCCCAAACATTTTCTTGAGCACTCACTACCTTTACCGTATATATATATATATAATATATATATATATATATATATATATATATATATATATATATATATATATATATATATATATATATATATATATATATATATATATATATATATATATATATATATATATATATATATATATATATAAAGGTTTAATGCAGGTGCATTAAATAATAATAATAATAATAATAAACTGATCCTATATTCACCTCATGTATTTATTAATTGTAGAACAGGGCTTAATACCTACTTTAAAATTCTTTGTATTTTTAATGGACGAATTGAATTAAAGACCAAGTTTGAAGAACGCCACGACAAACCAAGTATAACAATGTATTTAAAAAAAAAAAAAAAAAAAAAAAAAAAAAAAAAAAAAAACTAATTAATGGAAAGTTTCTTTATGATTATTATCAATGGAATTTTTTTTATTTATTTATTTTTTTATTTGTGTGTGTGTGTGTGTGTGTGTGTGTGTGTTTGAGTTTGTGTTCGGGTTGGGTTTATTAATTAACGCAGAGTGCAATTTCCTCATCAATTAAGAAACACCTATAAATAGGAATTTTAAGGTTAATATTATATATATATATATATATATATATATATATATATATATATATATATATATATATATATATATATATATATATATATATATATATATATATATATATATATATATAATATATATATAATATATATATATATATATATATATATATTATAATATATATATATATATATTTACGTAGATTATTCGCCTAGTTTATTGTGAGTAGTTCAGCACTGTTAGCCTCTCTTTTGCAATTAACGGCTATTTCATAAATGCTATTTATTTGTTTGCTAACCCCACCGATCATCCTTAGATTCCTCAATATCTAAATTCCGAAATAAATAAATTCCCTCTTTATCCTTTTTCTTAAATCTTCAATGTTTGTGACTTCATAGTTCGCCACTATGGTCAATGGATTTTTTCTGGTTCTAAAGATTGATTTGGTGAACTCACTCAACGTTTATCCATCCAAAACAATTTCTATCGTCTCTAATTCAGATTGCCTTGGAACTAAAAACAACATTCTACTTTTTTTTAAATTTCTATTCCTTTGCCATTTTCTATTAAACTCTTTCTTCCAACAGCCTTTTTAAGTCTGTGTTCTGTTCTATCTTTTCAAGTCTTACACAGAAACAGTTCTCACCTTCGTCGGAAATGTGCTTTTTGGCATTTTCCATGCCCATAAATTTAACCACCTTACGATCGAGCTTCTTTGACTTCTCTTCGAATAATTACTGCTTCGGATGACTTTATCAGACTGGGCAGAGCAAGTTAAAGAGGCAATTTAATTCGATACTGTACAAATCAACAGTGAACTGTTGATTCTGGGAGGGTGACCTTGGAGCCACTGATCTTTCATCTTTTTCGTATTTCTAGTTGTAGCTGAAATGGTTGTTTAAAAATTTCAAAATTCTTTCATTTCTTTCTTTATAACTTAAACATTGGTTTAACTCTGTCTAATCTCGTGTCATCAGTTAAAAAGGTTTAGTCTTCAAACTCACAAAAGTTATACAAAATTTTACTAGTGTCACGCAAACTATAATTGACATCACGAATTTTCATATTAGAAATCGACTTACTCAGAAGCAAATATGAAATGTTAGTAAAATTGCCTTAATTTACGTATCATCTGACCTTTCTCTTATTTATATTTGGAAAGAAAGAAAATTGCTTTTAATTCCTATATAATTCTTTCTTCTATATTCTCGATGCAATCTTCAAAACTACAACAAAACATCTTCGAAATGATAAATCAAATCTTCTATGGTGCTCCAATTCAAATTTCTTTTCCTTTTGACCTTTCAGGAAACTACAATATAATCTTGCTGAACAAACTTTTCTGAAGTTATGGACTCTTTGACATCTTCAGATCCTTGCAGACAACTTTAGATTAATTACTTTGTACTTCAACTTTGAGTAGAGTTTCTGAATTCTGTTACATGAAAATTTGAAGTCAACTTCGTGTTTTAATGTTGTATTGTTTATAAATTATAAAAGTTAATAACTCAAAATAATTCCCTACTTCCGAAGTCTGAAATGAAATCGTGTGTGTGTGTGTGAACCCGAAAGTGCACACATAATATATATATATATATATATATATATATATATATATATATATATATATATATATATATATATATATATATATATATATATATATATATATATAT
>SEYY01003262.1:22500-32500 GCA_009176605.1 Armadillidium nasatum
GTTCAAAAGATAGTAAGTGTTAAAAGGTGTTCACACGAATGTAAAATTTTCTACAAGAAAATTTATTATTTTTAATTAATGAAATTCAGAACTTATGTAAATGGTTTTCGTCACAGGGGATATGAAAAATTTCACAAAAAATAATTGGAAGACTTGGTTAAAATGTAAAAATCGAAAGGTTTGAAAAAAAATTTATATTAATAGAATAGTGATGGGATGATTAAGAAATTTTTAACGATGAAGCTGAAAAAGTTTACTTCATTTTAATAAATTTAAGTTTAATAAGGAAGAATTAAGGTCTTTTTTTTAATTCTTTATTCAGATGTGTAATTACATGTAATTTCCATGTATAGCATAATACAGGGAGCCCCACTCATTCTCGGCCAAAGATATGAGCTTATAGATATCAAAGTAGTGCTCATAAATTAATAAAGTATGCCTGGACCAAAACTTTGTGAATGAGAATCTTCTTGACAATCTGAACAAGTGTTGGAACTGAAAGTGATCGCCATTAGTGTTAAGGAATGCCTGTACAAGTTTTTAAATGTTACGGAAGGTTGCCGTCAATATATTGAGAGCCACAGCTTCAACTGCCTGCTGAATGATGTCTTTCAGCTGAATGAGAGTACGTGGCGTGTTGCGATATACTTTCCTTTTAGCATGCCCCATAGGAAAAAATCCGGAGGGGTAAGGCCATGCGACCTTGGTGGTAAGAGTCCCTTGGAAAGGACCCGACTTTGAAAGAAGGATTCAATTTCGTCCTTCCTAACGATGGATGTGGCAAGTGACGTCTTCCTACTGAAAATAGCCAGTATGGAGTTCCTCGTCATCAAAATGATTTACGAACTCTTTGAAGATGTTCATATACAAATTTTATTAACTAATGACCAGTGCTTTGATATATATAAGCACATATCTGGTGCTGAGAACGAGTGGGACATCCTGTAGCATCTTCAAGATATTGATTATAAATTTTTTTAGTATATGAGAACATGGACAGAAATACAAAATTTCAGCACTTTAAATTTAGAGCTCTTAAATTGTGATGCCAAAAACAACCTTTTCTCCAGTTTCTTCGGGTAATTCGATTTCGTCTTGAAGAGTAAATTTGGCACCCACTACTAAACAGTCTTTCACTCTCTCAAATAAAAGGTGGGGCGGCAGAGGGATATTTATACCCAATATCAATAAATTAATCGGCAAAATAATCGGCTGAAAATTGACGATGGAGAAAAAAGCCAATTTTGAAGATGACAATGACGATTAATCGTCCCATCACTAATATATATATATATATATATATATATATATATATATATATATATATATATATATATATATATATATATATATATATATATATATATATATATATATATATATATATATATATATATATATATTAATTAAGAAAACAATGGATATTTAAAGAAAAAAAGAATACACACATATGATATACACTTGAAACTACTTGGGAATGAAATAATAATAATAATAATAATAAAAATTACGGATCAGTTAAATTTTGTAACTTATAAGAGTCATAAAATTTATTATATGTTGCGATGATGATAAAAGTACAATCATAGGCTACAACTGAAGCCAAGGCTTTAGACTGGGAGAAGCGATTTATTTAAACTATATGTAAAAAGAAGCAATCGGAAAAGGCAAACTTATGGTAGAAAATGAAAAACAAATGGCAAAACTATTGTTGACGACAATCAAATCAACTTTGGGAGTTTCCAGTAGGTCTTTTAAGGATAGATCTACCTTCAATAAAAGTGTCTATAGAGAAAGAAAAATTTCAAAAAACAATGGTTACCATGGTAAAGCTCAAGAGAACAAATTGCGAGTGTTCTTAACCATTTACCAAAGAAGTAAATAAATATAGAAAACTACTTGGAAGGGACAAGAGCGATGGAATAATGAGAAAAAGACAGTAGAAACTATTTATTGGAAACAAATGAAAGAAAGAGGGCATGGAAAAGAGTAAAACTGAGAAAGTTAGTGTTTCCATCCATAATGAACATACCCTTTCATCTAAAGAAAGGGACTCTAAATTTATGACGGATTATCTCATTTTATCTTTAAATCATTTAGAAATTAATATAGGTAAGGAAAAATATAATAATTAACAAGAAAACTTAATTGGACGAAGTTATTAAGTGTTTGCCTCCTTCTTGTAGACTATTATTTATATATCTCTCAGATTATTATTGTATATGGGAACTGAATTTTCTGAATTTCATTAACACACGCATTTTTAGCAAGCCGCTTGGACAGCCAGACCTGATGACACCATAAAAAGCAAGATAAATTGATGTAAAATTCATCATCTAGATGCTACAGGAAAAATACCAATATTTAAAGAATTACTAATAACCTTTTAAAACTCCATCTAACTAAATCCATTTACTTTTACACACAATCTACTTTATATAAATTTGCACCGAGAATCAGTATGAATAATAAGAAAAATTGTGCACTTCTGTTCCAAAGAAAATATAATAGTGGGTGACAAAATGTAACTGGTCTAAAATGATCTTACATTTAAGGATATCAATATTAATGTATTTAAATTCCATTCAATAATACAAATAGAAAACTTTCGCAAAGATCCTATATTTCTCAGGTTATATATATTTTTAAAATACTTGAGCACTAATACAAGCTGGTACTGTAATCACTACCGCGTAGAGAACGGATATACAATTTTATTTCAAATACGTACTTTAAAACCAGGTCCATATGGTGGCTCTGTTAAAGAAGTTAACCCTCCTAAAGGTTCAGACGCAAAGCGTCCATTTCTTGGACCAGCTTTTGGCAATTTTCCTGCTGCAAGACTATCTAGGATTTCCTTAGTATCTTCAACGGTAAGATCCTCCTGAAATTACATAGAAATCAAATTATTATTATTATTTTAATTGTATCCTGGTTCTTAACCAATAACCAAAAGCAGAAAATTTCACCATTGCTTTTTCTTTACGTTCTTACCTATTTTCACAAAAGTATATAAAAAAATAACAAAAATATCTTAATGTTTATTCCTAATAAAAGTAAACAAGATTATATTACTAATTTCTTATATTGCTAATACAAAGGAAAAATCTTTTAATTAACACAACCTTTTCAGTAGGATATTAATCAATTTATTAATGATTAATCAATCTTTGATAATAAATAATAAAATACAATCACATTAAAATAAATTAAAAAATAGAATTAATAGTCAAACACTGAAGAACATAGAAAAATAAAAGTATCAAGATTAACAATAAAGAAAGAAGAAAGTGAGACTAAAGTCTTTCGATTGCCGAATTAAAATTTTTTCTTTCTTTCTTTTTATCTGAATATTTTCACAAACAATTTTCTTGTTAGTTAAAATATTTCTTTCTTGACATTCTCAGAATTAGACAATCACTTTCTACTACCAGATAGAATAATGCAATTGATATATTTTGGTGTACTGGAAACTGGAATGTATTAGGATTTAAAGTCCACTGGAATTAGAGTCTAGTTTGATAAGAGTGTTGGAATCGAAATCAGTAAATTTTGGGTTTTTAATATTCCTAATAGTACATTATCACTTTTCAAAGGGAGTATAATTTTGCAAATATTGCAACTGAAATGAAAAACGAGTAAGACAGAAAAGTTTAAAAATGCAAGTAATTATTTTGAATTTCATAGTTTATTTACATTATGTACAAGCAAATAATAGGGTAAACTATGATTTACTACAAGAGTCACTTACTGACGAATGTTAAAAGAATGTTTACAAGATCAATTATTTACGGTTTTTCTTAAAATTTTTCAATTTTCATATGGAGATGAAAATCAAAATTTAGTTACATTACAAAGAAGCAATAACACTATTGTCATACCCTTATTACTTCACTCTCTTGCTACATATTCCTTTAAAAACAAACAATTGTATTGCCAACTGAAGCAGCATCGGGAAATATTTAATCCCAAATTGCTCAAACTGTGAATCATATGATCTTGAATACTTGGACTAGGATTAGAAATATTTTATAACAGAATGCACAGTACTATACTTAAGTTGCTAAACATGGAAAATAATCAGAAAAGTTAACTTACATAATAATTGTCATTCACTTGGATCATTGGAGCATTAACACATGCTCCTAAGCATTCAACCTCTGAAAGAGTAAACATGTTGTCCTTAGTCGTCTCCCCTACTTCTATTTGTAATTTCTCTTTGATAGTTTTCATAATGTCATCGGAGCCACACAACCAACAGGGTGTTGTTGTGCATATTTGAACATGATATTTACCTACAGGATTTCTGTAAAATTATAATGCTTAAATTATAAAGCTGAAGGAGAGATAGCTAAGAAGAAATATAAAAATAAAAAATAATGAAATTTAAAAAGCTGTTAAACTAATGTGTACATAGAGAAAAATAAATTTTAAAAGGGCGTTTTTAAGAATTATAGATATATAACCAACCTTACATATTTGAATTAAAACAAGTTATTTACATAGTTACAGTAGTAAAGACATCTATAACAGCTAAATGAAAAAAAAAAAAGGCTTATGATTAGTTATATTTCTACTTAAAGAACTGAAGGGTAAAAGAATATATGCTAAAATTATTAATGTTTAGATTTATAAGTTTGAATAATGTTACAATGATGGGCCATTAGAGCACATTTATGGAAACATGTCAGATAGAATAACCAGGATTTACAACATAAAAAAAAAAATGAGAACACCAAACCCTACACACTATAGTGCATTAACAATTAATAGACTATTTTTTTTTAATCACAAAACTATGAAAAGGGTAGAAAAAGAAATTATTTTCCAGAAGGTAGGAATAACTGCTCAGAGAAGAATAAAGTATGAAATTGGGAATCATTAGTAAACTGCTTCAAAACTCTTAAAATTAAGACACACAATACATGAGCACACACATAAGGATAATGTATGGGGATGTGATCTACAATAATTTGTTTGTTCCTGTAATTCATCATGAAATCAGTTTCTCTAAAAAGTATTACAAATTACAAACCTAATAAACATTGTATAAAATGTTGCCACCTCATAAACTCTCATTCGAGGCATGTCAAGAAGTTCAGCTACTTTGTGCATAGCAGATAATGGTAGCCAACCACCATTCTGTCTCTGAGCTAAATCAAGAAGAGGTATAACAGCCGCCTTTTTATGACCAAATGGGTAGATTGACATAACAGCTTCAGCTCTCTGCAAAAACAAGTTACTTGAAATAGAAACAGTAGTAGAGTTAGTTAACAATGAATATTTATTTTTTTGTGAGTTCTGAAAAAAAAAAAAGTTTTACCTTCATATTTTCTGGTGTGAATTCGAATTTAACATCTGGGTTGTTTTTTTCAGAATCTCTATGCTGAAAAGATAAATCGAATATAAATTTATTAAAATAATAATAATAAATTATTATTCCTATTGATATAACCATTGTATTATTTCCCTGATGGAGTAATGACAAACATAAGCAGCTTTAAAGATTGAAAACATGAAAACATTCTTCCTTTTAGTAAGAAATATAAAAGATCAATATTTAAGGACCTTTGGAAAGTGCAATGACCAACAACCTATTTAAGTAACTTTATCTATTACAAAAAAATTCATTGCCGATTTAAATATTTTCTTTGAGCATCGCTGTTGCACTCATCAATCCTTAAAATAGTCTCACACTTTAATATTCTTCTTCTCTATCATTCTCTTATCAGTTACTTTCCTTCTTTTCTCTTTTCTTACCCTTAACTTTTTTCTAAAACCACATCCCCTTTTATCTTTAAAACAGGGACAAACTTTGACTTCTGCTTTAGGAAGCAGATATATATATATATATATATATATAAAGTTCTGGTGTAAGTTATGTGAAGAAGTTTGTAAACACCTTAGCTTTGTATTATTAGCTTATGACATTGAAAGGCATTTCCCTTTAAGTGTTTATATGAAGCCCATGTAAAACATGCCACATTAATCAAGCACAAACTCAGAAGAATTCAACATAAGGTGTACTATAGGGAATAACTATTTCATTTGAAATACCTAACTATATTTAATACTGGTGTTTATAAAAGAAAAATGCACAAACATGAACAGTATTATAAGTCCCTTGTTCATTAGTTGGAAACCTATTAAGAGAAATGTTTATACATACTCCAACATAAATGCTAAAACAATTAAATAATGATACTATCACGAAAATCATTAAGGCATAAGAAAGGCTAATATAGTTTTAAAATTTTAAAAAATTATTGCAATTCAATATAATTGAAGAATCATGATGGAACCCAGGTTATATTTTTTGAAAATGAAAAACACATGACTCCACTAAAATAATGATATTATCAACATATAAAGAAATTTTTTTCAAAAAAATAAGTTAAAACCAAATACATAAATAGAAAGTGAATACAATAATTGGACTTAATCAAATAGCTGATGGATTAAAAACATGCAGATAGTACTGCAAAGTAATAAAAATCAAATAAAGATAGACAGATAAGAACTGTCATTTTGTGCCACTCATTACTGACTCTCACCCATGCTAACACTTAATAAAGCATGAATTGTAGATAAAATTAAAAATGAGGCAAGTAAATTAATTTTATAAAAAAATTTCAAGTTATTGCAAGGTCTTCAGAACCATCTTCTTTCATTTGGTAATATATAACATGAACCAGAAATAAAGTTAGGAATTGATACAAAAATATGACTTCCAATTAAGCAGGACAAGGTATTAATGAATGAAGACATATATATATCTGTATATATATATATATATATATATATATATATATATATATATATATATATATATATATATATATATATATATATATATATATATATATATATATATATATATATATATATATATATATATCACTTACCACAAACAGAGCATCACTAGAAGCTAGAGCAGTTGTATGGATTCTTTTATTTCTAACCTGAAAATATACCTTTACTTAGTCAAATACTTTCAAAAGAAAATGCTTAAGAATTAACTGTTTAAATAATAATAATAATAATAATAATAATAATAATAATAATAATAATAATAATAATAATAATAATAATAATAATAATAATAATAATATTTTGATAAAAATCAGATTATTAATTTCTTTTCTTTTCTTAAAAACTTAAACTTCAATTATATATGATCAAGCTCAAATGGTAAGCTTGCACTTGATTATATGAAAACTATATGGGTCAGTATATATATATATATATATATATATATATATATATATATATATATATATATATATATATATATATATATATATATATATATATATATATATGGTTCATCTCTTTATCTGGTATTTAATTGATATTCAAAATATAAACTGGAAATATAATGTATATTGGATAAAAATAATAAAATGCTGGGAAAATTAAACTCGCTAAATTAAAATTCACTTAATGTACTAAAAATAGATTGCAAACATCAAAAAGCTTGGCTTTCATCTGCAACTTTAACAATATGTAGTAAGAAATTGGGCAGAGGAAGATAATTGAAAAATATATTTAAAAAGCTGTTAAACTAATGTGTACATCGAGCAAAATGAATTTTAAAGGGTGGTTTTAAAAATTATAGATCTATAACCAACCTTACATATTTGAATTAAAACAAATTTACAGTTACAGTAGTAAAGGCATCTATAACAGCAAAATAAAAAAATAAAAAAAAACGCTCATGATTAGTTATATTTCTACCTAAAGAACTGAAAGGTAAAAGAATATATGCTAAAATTATTAGTTTTTAGATTTATAAGTGCGAATAATGTTATAATGATGGGCCATTAAAGCACATTTATGGAAACATGTCAGATAGAATAACCAGGATTTACAACATATAAAAAATATCAGAACACCAAACCCTACACACTATTGACAATTAATATAGATTACTTTTTTTTTTTTTTAATCACAAAACTATAAAAAGGGTAGAAAAAGTAATTAATTTTTCAGAAGGTAACTGCTCAGAGAAGAATGAAGTATGAAATTATGAATCATTAGTAAATTGGCTAAATATAAATTGTTAAATCTAACAAACTAGTTCAACTTAACCTAACCTTGACTTAAAGGGTAAATGTATGCTAACAGCAAGTAAATATAAATAAATAAAAAGGTGTTAAAATATAATTTTTAAGTATTTCAAGGTTAAGGTTAAGAAGTTGTCTGACCTTATATATCAATATTTTGAAAATTTTGATTTTAATCAATATCTTTTATATAGATATTTTAAAATTTTCAGTTTTAGTAAAAATTTCCCTTGTATAGTGACAGATTATACTTTTATGTTTAAAGATGAATGTTAAAGATATTCTGTAGATTTAATTTGTTCTAGATATTGGTGTCTTCTTATATTTTTGCAATATTTTAAATTAGTAGTTACTGAAAAAGAATGATAAGCAAAATTTATGGCTTTTCTTGAAGCAATTGCCAAGAATTTTTCTGTAACAAGTTATATATATATATATATATATATATATATATATATATATATATATATATATATATATATATATATATATATATATATATATATATATATATATATGGTGGTAGGCCTATATCCCACAGTAACATTCCATCTATTGGTTGTCTATATTGCACGGAAACATCAATCTTTCAGGTTATAATAAGTCAAACTAAGTATACTAGAAAACTAAATAATAATTAGAATAGTAATAACAATAGTTGTAATAATAATATTAATAGGCATAAATGAAATGAAAGCTAAATAATAATAATACAAATGTCAAATAATTTTCAATGTATATCGATGTTTCGATATATATCAATATTTCCATATATCGAAGGTCAGACAACTTCTTAACCTTTACCGTATTTCAAATATCTAGTAACAACATTATGAAATATTGATACTTTAATATGTTAATATCAATAATTTTGGGGTTGTTCTCTGATTATATCACTATAAAGAGTAGGGACATTTAGTGTAATTGGACTAATTATATCATTTTATAACAAGGTTTTTAGTACTTTCACCATTTTTAAATTTATTGAATTTGATATCCGACCCATTTTTATTGTTCTTCTTCAATATACATTACATTTCCAGTTTATAGTTTGAATAAATGCAAGGTAAGAGACAAATCATGCATAATATATATTATATATATATATATATATATATATATATATATATATATATATATATATATATATATATATATATATATATATATATATATATATATATAGATTACCACAGTATTTAAAGCAAATCGTCGCAGTTGGGAGAGCATTATTACGAATTACTTGAGAATTATGTCTAACAACAAAATTTTTATTAGGGTACTGACTTTACCCAAGTTTATTATGAATTTATTACAATTAAAAGTTATAAAATTTAAACCAGAAAAGTGAATAACCTCAGACTTCTTTAAAAAAAAAAAAAATTCTGAAACCTAACAGGCCGATTACCCATTAGTACAGGACAAGGGCAAAAAATATAGATATTTATTTCAACCCAATAACGAAATTTACTCCAAATTTTCAAGGGGTAATTTTGCCAATGGTTCAAAATCCAAAGCACTAATTGAACATTAGAAAGCTTTAGGCATTAATTCATTGTTTTTTTAGTCAAGCTGTGTGGAACTAAAAATGGTCCTTTGGTAATAAATCATTATGAAGGACAACTGAATTAATCTTCAAATCCGTGTAGTATTGGAAATCTTATATTTATGCTTAAAGTAGCTTATATTGATTAATAATTTTTAATACAACTAGATAAAATTAACTATTTAATTAATTATTTTCCACAAAACTAAGAAAATCCTTTATAGAATAGCTACTCTTAATATGTTTTTTGACTCTCGTTTTATAAACGAGAAACTAAAAAACTTTAACAATATGTAAAAATATTATAATAACATTTCTTTTATCATATTCAGTGTAGGTAACAGTAACTCTGATAACGTTTTCATGAAAACTTTCAGCACGTCAAGAG
>SEYY01003262.1:35000-38889 GCA_009176605.1 Armadillidium nasatum
TTTTTGGCATATTCCTGTTGCGCTTCGGTTTTCACCTACATCGTAAAAGCCTAAAAAATGCTCTTTTATTTTACCCAAAGAATCAACACAACGACAAATTACGGAACACTGAGTTAATTCAGATTTATCTGTCGTTTTCATCGACTTGGATAGAAAAAAAGGGTGAGTCACGTATTATGTTGCAAATGGTTTCCTTTATTTCCATAGCTTTGCACTCGATAATGTCGTTCTGAATAGTTTTTGACAGACCAGTAAATAAACGCATCTTTTCCCAATGTTTTTTTAATTCTTCATTATTATTCATCATCACAAAGAAAAACTCTTTAAAATTTCCTTGGTTGTACGAATCTTTAGATTCATCATGTCCACGGAAAGATAACTCTTGTTTAGCCAGTAGACAAGTAAGATCAATTAGTACTTTGAATATCTGTCTATTTTTAGCAACTATTTCATTAAATGCCTTTCTTGATCTTTTTGCTTGCTCGTTTATTTGTTCCAAAACGGTCAAGGACTCTTTACTTAATGTCTTAAAAGTAACTTCATTTTGAATGTGGTCTTTCGAACTAGAGTGCCTATCCAAGGCAATAGACAGATTTTTCCAGTCGTTATACCCTTCATTACACCATACATTTCTCTTTCTTCCTATAAGAGTACATGGCCAACAAAATAAACGATTTTTTTGTAAACTACCACAAAGCCACAAAAATTTATCATACCATGTCGATTTAAATGCTCTAGTACCTTTTTTACAAACATGTATATGGGTAAGTTTTGGTGTTGTTCTCCCTTCTTTTAAAATTAATCTTTTTTCCTCCTCAGATCTTGAAGCAAAAGGATTCTCTAATAAAGAAGCTATTATGTCATTACTGAAGTTCATTTTCACCAGTAAAATATTAATATTAATTTTCTACAGAAAAAATGCATATATATATATATATATATATATATATATATATATATATATATATATATATAATATATATATAATATATATATATATATATATATATATATATATATATATATATATATATATATATATATATATATATATATATATATTATATATATATATATATATATATATATATATTATATATTTGTACTTGCACTTATTTATTTTTCTTTCTTTCCCCTGAGCAAAATCTTTAATTTCTCATGCAATGTTGAGTCACTTCTTTTTAAAAACTAACAGCTCATTTTTTATTAAAAACACACAAATCAGTAATAAATTAATATTTAATAAATGATATTTAAACAAACTTTAGCACAAAAAACCAAAATTAAAGAACGTAGACTCAATATTAGGCTTTGATACGAAGAACAAAAAGGCGCGTATGGAGACGCCTGCCTCACTGACTCATACTGACTCAGATCTAGAGTCTTATCGATACACATAGTATATTTTTTATATTGTGTTACAAGTCAGTTTTCAGTATTCTATATAAATTATGAATTAAATAAATTGGGGCAAGAGATGATCAAGTTAAAATACATTTATTATTATTATTATTATATATATATTATTATTATTTCTGACAATGTAATTTAAATTTTATTTAAAAAAATAGGACTGCTTTAGAGACCACAATAGAATGAGTAGTATATATTTATACTGTGAAGAGTCGGCGTAGGGAGATGATGCCTACAGTTGCCGAGAAGGAATATATTTTTTGACCGAGAAAATTACTGTCTTCACTCAGCGCTAGTATGAAAAAAGGGAATTAGGTTCAAATTTACGTCGGCGGCTTTTAGTATGCCTTAAAATCAATATATATATATATATTATAATATTATATATATATATAATATATATATATATATATATATATATATATATATATATATGCTAACTTTGTAATATTTTGGGTTCAAAAAAGCAAGTAGGCGTTGCCTACTCTGCCTACCCTGAAAAGCCGCCACTGTAACCTAGTACCTATTCTTAATGTAAATATTTATTTGTATAAAGTTACCCTTTTTCCTATATGTATTTCCTTTTAATGTTTAGGACCTCTCTGCTAGCCTTTGCACGTTCCAGTCGTTACAGTTCACTTGACACACACACACCTCACATGCAATTTCCAAGTAGTGAGTAAAGTCCTTTTCTCAATTGTTTATATTATCATAGTTAAACAATTTAATTTATTATTATTATATTATTATTATTATTATTATTATTATTATTATTATTATTATTATAGTAGTATAGTTAAGGCAGTAGTAGTAAAGAGTACATAACAATTACTCTGTAAAGTAATGCTGGACATATTTAAGAGATGTACAGTCTGAACAAAATTCGTTCCTATTAGGCTGGAATAAATATTTATATAAATGGAAATCATTCAAAAACTCTATTTTGAATAAAAAAAAATAAAAACATGGGGGTTAATGAAAGTTTTGCTGAACCTGAAATGATCCCCATTTTATATAAAATGTTTATTTCCAGCCTAATAGACGAACTTTTTTCACGACTGTACACTGTATAGAATGTCACAGACATTAAGTTGACAGGACTGTAATTTACTGATCTAGTTATATTTTTACAGCTGGGTTCCTTCCTTCTTTCTCAATCATATTTAATTTTCTTGTGTCGTTACTTCCTAATAAATGTTTAACTGTTTGGTAGTGTTGTTAAATCCTAGCTTTCTAGAATACAACATACACACCTGCCATAATCTTGTATAACTCATCACTGTAGCTCGGTCATTTCAGATGTGCTCCAGAGAGTCTGGTCCGAGCTGTATTTTCGTTTCGATGTTTCCAGAATAACTAATGGGACTTACATTCAGTGTTTATGATACCGATCGACACCACATTAAAATATAAATGTTGAGTGAACTGTAACCATCAAATGTGTACGTATAAAGTCTATGGTATATTCTAATAAAATTACGTTCTATATGTGTTTGAAATAGAGAGTTTTTTGTGTCACTGTCTCTCTCTCTCTCTCTCTCTCTCTCTTCTCTCTCTCTCTCTCTCACTCTCTCTCTCTTTATATATAATAATATATTATTATATATATATATATATAGTATATATATTATATATAATATATATATATTTATATATACTCATATATAATAATATATATATTATATAATTATATAATATATATATATATATATATATATAATATATATTATATATATAATATAGATATATATATATATATATATATATATTATATATAATTATATATATATATATAATATATATATATTAGTATATATTATATATATATATATACTAAATATATTATATATATATATATAATATATAATATATATATATAATATAATATATATATATATAATCATATATATATATGTGTATATATAAAAAATTTTTAATTATTAATATATATATATATATAAAAAATATAATATATTATATATATATATATATATATATATATATATATATATATATATAAATGATATATATATATTATATATATATATATATAATATTATATTATATATAAAGTATATTAATATATATATATATATGGTATATGATAATATTCCCGATGGGTCAAGGTTCGACGCCTTTCAATTTACACCAGAGATGGGAGATTCTATGGAAGAAGGGACAAATTAAGGGACAACATTGTCCTGGTTCACAGTGTTTGCAGGTGTGCAAGTCAAACTTATTTAAAAAAAATAAAAATTGTCTACCTTGAAGGATGGTACAAATCCTCGTTGCTAAGTCCCGTTCTCGAAAACAAAAGTAAGGATATGGGGATAATTGAAGATTTTTGTGAACAAGAGTGTTTGTTGAAAGTATCTTGTAAGATTTAGCATAGTAAAAATAATTTACGCAAATTTTAATGTTATTTTAAATTGTTTCTTATTTTAAAAATTAAAATTTATTTTATTTAGGAAAATAA
>SEYY01003263.1:7500-14996 GCA_009176605.1 Armadillidium nasatum
ATATATATATATATATATATATATATATATATATATATATATATATATATATATATATATATATATATATATATATATATATATATATATATATATATATATATATATATATATATATATATATATATATATATTATACCCGAGTTACAATAAATATTCTATGATTTATTAATATATTAAAAAGTACTATATAAAATAGTTTAAAAAATATTAACTAAATATTTAAAACAAACTATAAAAAAAAAGGAAGAAAAAAAAAACTAAAATAAAGTTAAAAAAAATAATAAATATTTAAAACAAACTAAAAAAAAAAAAATAGAAAATAAAATAAAGTTAAAAAAAATATTAACTAAATATTTAAAAACAAACTCCATAAAAAAAATAAAGTAAAAAAAAAAAAATTAACTAAATATTTAAGACAATCTCAAACAAAACATTAAAATAAAATAATAAAAATAATAACTAATTATTTAAAATAAATTCAAACAAAATATTTAAAAAAAATAATTAAAAAAATATTAACTAAATATTTAAGACAAACTCAAACAAAACATTAAAAAAAAAATAAATAAATAAAAATAACTAAATACTTCAAACAAAAAAAATAATTAAAAAAATATTAACTAAATATTTCAAACACAAAAAAAATATTTTTTTTAAATATTAATTAAATATTTCAAATAAACTCAAAGAAACCCCATTAAAATATTAGGAAATTTAAGTATCAGAATTTTCATTTTGTTACGAAAGACTCATTCGATTCTCTCTATTTCAAAATTTCAAAAGAGGGTTTCTTATTCTGCGTTCGGGAATCGCCTCCGGTCACTCGTTTGCTTTTACATTAACAGCTGCAGATACGATGGGGCATGGATTACATACTGACACCAGCCTGTGATTGTAAAGAAATTGGAACCAACAAATATATATATATATATATATATATATATATATATATATATATATATATATATATATATATATATATATATATATATATATATATACATATATATATATATATATATATATATATATATATATATATATATATATATATATATATATATATATATATATATTATATATAATATATATATATATTATAATATATATATATATATATATATATATATATATATATATATATATATATATATATATATATATATATATATATATATATATATATATATATATATATATATATATATATATATATATATATATATATATATATATATATATATATATATATATATATATATTATATATATATATATATATATATATATATATATATATATATATATATATATATATATATATATATATATATATATATATATATATATATATATATATATATATATATATATATATATATATATATATATATATATATATATATATATATATATATATATATATATATATATATATATATATATATATATATATATATATATATATATATATATATATATATATATATATATATATATATATATATATATATATATATATATATATATATATATATATATATATGTTAGCATTTAAATATAACGTGAAAAGACATTAAGAGAGTCATCTGGAACTTAAGAATCTACGCTCAGCAGCTGTTTACGTTGATGAAAGTATTTGTGGAAACGGCGCCTGACGGACCGTGGCCCGTGGCCCGTGGCCCGTGGCCCGTGGTCCGCCCGCCCTCTCGCATGAATTTAGCCAAAATATTTCAGTCAAGAGTCCAAGAAAGAGAAAAAAAAAGAATTGAAAGAAATTTAAATTAGAACCCTAAGCTTATATTCTATATTCTATATTCAATATTCTATATTCTATATTATATATTCTATATGGGGAAATGTCTTTAAAATTTTGCTACTCATAAAATATAAAGGGAAAAACTGAGCTGAACTTACCCAAATAGAAGAAAAATTCAAAAATACTCGTTTGTGTATCTTATGCTTTTAGGCCCACTTTTGGGGGTTTCTTATTTATTTTATTTATTTTATTTATTTTATTTTTATTTTTTTATTTTTTTATTTTTTTTTATTTTTTTTTTATTTTTTTCATTTATTTTTTTTGCGTTTTAAGATTTATATATTTGCCTTTCAATTAACTCCATTAACATATATATATAGGAATTTCAGGTCAATTGAAATATATTTTTTTAATTACATTAATATGTATCCTTAAATAGATCATGCTATACTATTTTATTTTATTAATATACATTATATATATATATATATATATATATATATATATATATATATATATATTATATATATATATATATATATATATATATATATATATATATATATATATATATATATATATATATATATATATATATATATATATATATATATATATATATATATATATATATATATATATATATATATATATATATATATATATATATATATATATATATATATATATATATATATATATATATATATATATATATATATATATATATATTATATATATAAATTATATATAATATATATATATATATATATATATATATATATATATATATATATATATATATATAATATATATATATATATATATATATATATATATATATATATATATATATATATATATATATATATATATATATATATATATATATATATATATATATATATATATATATATATATATATATATATATATATATATATATATATATATATATATATATATATATATATATATATATATATATATATATATATATATATATATATATATATATATATAGTATATATATATATATATATATATATATATATATATATATATATATATATATATATATATATATATATATATATATATATATATATATATATATATATATATATATATATATATATATATATATATATATATAAACCAAAATCAGATTAAACTCACTCTCATTGTATTTTCTTTTGAAATTTTCATCAAACTATTTTAAATATGAGAAAAAGCTTCTCTTCAAATTCTGGAACCTTAATTAAAACATATTTTACTTTCTATACAATTATTTATCTTAATTATTAACACATTTATTTAACCTACAATTACTGAAAGTAAAAAACAAATTAAAAAAAAATTTTTTTTTTTTTTTTATAATAATAATAATAATAATAATAATAATAATAATAATAATAATAAAATATTTTTAGACGGTTTGTTTACATTTTTAATATCGTTCACACTTGACAGAATGAAAAATGTTTCCTACTTCATTTTTTTTTTTTTTTTTTAAATGGAAAAGATATTTAGCTTTTACTCTCTTCTGTTCAGTATCTAAATATACGTATAAACATTGTGTTAATTAGTTTATTACTATATATATATATATATATATATATATATATATATATATATATATATATATATATATATATATATATATATATATATATATATATATATATATATATATATATATATATATATATATATATATATATATATATATATATATATATATATATATATATATATATATATATATATATATATATATATATATATATATATATATATATATATATATATATATATATATATATATATATATATATATATATATATATATATATATATATATATATATATATATTTATAATCATATATATATATATCAATGATCTGTTCTCCATAGATGTAACAAAAGTCACTCATTTTACTATCTATTCAATGTAGTCTCCATTGGAAACAAATCCTTCTGCATTGCACCCAACATATAAGGATTAGACCAACAAAAGAAAATTTCGAATTTTTTAGTAATAAGCGGAAATCAAATTAAACATTTTAATACTATTTAACACAATGGTTTTCATTATCAAACTGTAAATTCTTTTTAAACAACCAAAAAATATCTTTTTATATACATAAAAATATCAATAGAATAATATATTTTACATTATTATGCACGTTCACAATTCACATATTCAAATGAGAATGTATCCTCTCTCTCTCTCTCTCTCTCTCTCTCTCTCTCTCTCTCTCTCTCTCTCTCTCTATATATATATATATATATATATATATATATATATATATATATATATATATATATATATATATATATATATATATATATATATATATATATATATATATATATATATATATATATATATATATATATATATATATATATATATATATATTATATATATATATATATATATATATATATATATATATATATATATATATATATATATATATATATATATATATATATATATATATATATATATATATATATATATATATATATATATATATATATATATATATATATATATATATATATATATATATATATATATATATATATATATATATATATATATATATATATATATATATATATATATATATACTGCTATATGTATTTCCTCAATTATCATTTCAAATTTGAAATATTTTTACGCTTTTCCCTAATTTACACATTCTTAGAAAGATTCCATAGATATTATTTACACTTTATCAAATTTTAAAATCCATTTGATAAGGGAATTTAACGAGAATATATATATATATATATATATATATATATATATATATATATATATATATATATATATATATATATATATATATATATATATATATATATATATATATATTATATATATATATATATATATATATATATATATATATATATATATATATATATATATATATATATATATATATATATATATATATATATATATATATATATATATATATATATATATATATATATATATATATATATATATATATATATATATATATATATATATATATATATATATATATATATATATATATATATATATATATATATATATATATATATATATATATATATATATATATATATATATATATATATATATATATATATATATATATATATATACCTCAGTTCTTTCTAAAGTTTTCGAATCTATCCTTAACAGGAAGATTTGGAAAAATCTTAAATTCTTCTAATCTTATCTCTAATCGACATTTTGGCTTTCATGGCTTTGGTAAATAAAACGCTCCACTGATAATGTTCTTTCTCCTCTCTCTGGCTCTTGGTCTTCCGCTCTTCGGCATTTTGGTGAACCTTTACTTATTGTGCTTCGATAAAGTCTGGCACAAATGTATTTATTTATTTCCCTCTTTTGGAATCTATCCATCTCTCTATGGTTTTCTCGTTTACTTCCTTTCCGGTCATTCTATAGCGACTGTTAAAGACTGGTGTCGTTCGTCCTTTAAATCTATTAATTGTGGAATTCCTCAGGGACCTGTCATATCCCCAACACTTTTTCTACATTTCATTAATGACCTTCTCTCTCTATTACTTCATCACAATCCATTCCTATGCTGATGACTCCGCTCTTCATTGCTCCTTTCAGTTTGAAAGAATAAAAGTTTGAAAAATATAATGTGAGGCGTGGGATAGTGTTATTATATAATTTAACATCATAATATGGAAAAGAATCAGATTCCTGCATCATATTATCTGTGTCGTTCTAATATTTTAGGTAACTGACAATCAAAAATGTTAAGTGAAATGGAAAACTCATTTAAACGTAATATTCCATTGAAATTCATTAAAATAAGTTTCTAAAATATAATGTGAGGCGTGGGATAGTGTTATTATATAATTTAACATCATAATATGGAAAAGAATCAGATTCCTGCATCATATTATCTGTGTCGTTCCAATATTTTAGGTAACTGACAATCAAAAATGTTAATTGAAATGGAAAACTCATTTAAACGTAATATTCCATTGAAATTCATTAAAATAAGTTTGAAAAATATAATGTGAGGCGTGGGATAGTGTTATTATATAATTTAACATCATAATATGGAAAAGAATCAGATTCCTGCATCATATTATCTGTGTCGTTCTAATATTTTAGGTAACTGACAATCAAAAATGTTAAGTGAAATTTAAAACTCATTTAAACAAAAAATTCCATTGAAATTCATGAAAATAAATTTGAAAAATATAATGTGAGGCGTTGGATAGTGTTATTATATAATTTAACATCATAATATTTAAAAGAATTAGATTCCTGCATCATATTATCTTTGTCGTTCTAATATTTTAGGTAACTGACAATCAAAAATGTTAAGTGAAATGGAAAACTCATTTAAACGTAATATTCCATTGAAATTCATTAAAATAAGTTTGAAAAATATAATGTGAGGCGTGGGATAGTGTTATTATATAATTTAACATCATAATATGGAAAAGAATCAGATTCCTGCATCATATTATCTGTGTCGTTCTAATATTTTAGGTAACTGACAATCAAAAATGTTAAGTGAAATGAAATGGAAAACTCATTTAAACGTAATATTCCATTGAAATTCATTAAAATAAGTTTGAAAAATATAATGTGAGGCGTGGGATAGTGTTATTATATAATTTAACATCATAATATGGAAAAGAATCAGATTCCTGCATCATATTATCTGTGTCGTTCTAATATTTTAGGTAACTGACAATTAAAAATGTTAAGTGAAATGGAAAACTCATTTAAACGTAATATTCCATTGAAATTCATTAAAGAACAGTTAAGCTAGGCTTGAATGGTGGCCTTGATGCTATTAACCTCTGATCTTTCTCGTATTTCAAATTGGGCCAGATAAAACATGGTCGTTTTCAATGCCGCAAAAACTCAGTTCCTCCATTTCTCCACTTGACACAATCTTCCATACAACTATGATATCTTCCTCGAAAATTCACAGCTCAAACCTTCGCTTTAATATTCTCGGTGTTACTTTTTGTAGTGATTTTCTTGGTACATCTGGTATGATTCCCCTCATATAGCTCTAATTGTAAAGATGGAGTCTAGGGCTTTTCGTCTTATCAACTCTTCCTCTCTCACCATTGCCCTTCGAATTGTTGCGTCACTCTCTATATATGTTTTTGTTTTTATAATGGACACTGTCCTTCCGAAATCTTCTGTTGCATTCCTCCTAAATTGGGATAGGCTCATAAGACATTTCTTTCTACACAGTCTTATCCTTTCTCTCTCCACCTCTCTGACCCCAGATTTAACAACTATTCTAAATCTTACATGTATTCTACTGACAAAGTCTGGAACACACTTCCTTTTTCTGTTTTCCGAGCTTCGTTTTACATGAACACTTTCAAACGCTGCGTAATGAGACATGTTGGCTTTTATCTTGACTAGATTTCCGGTATTTCCCTAACTCTATTGGAAATTAGCAGGCCTTTGGCCTTTACCCACCAGCGTATTATATATTATATATATATATATATATATATTATATATATATATATATATATATATATATATTATATATATATATATAATATATAATATATATATATATATATATATATATATATATATATATATATATATATATATATATATATATATATATATATATATATATATATATATATATATATATATATATATATATATATATATATATATGTATATATA
>SEYY01003264.1:0-2500 GCA_009176605.1 Armadillidium nasatum
AAAAGGCAAATTTTACTTAAGTTGTTTCAAAAAAAATTTAATTTTCAGATGATTCTCCTGAAATTTTCACTGTATGTAGCTTTTTACCCAGTAAAAAAAAAAAAAAAAAGTCCAATTCTAGCATTTTCCTGAGTCTACAACTGTTAAAAAGTTTTTTTTTAGGGGGGAAATTTGACCCTTTTTCAAATGAATGACGAAGCCAAACCACTTTTTAATGATCTGAAATTTGGATGTATATTCAAAATTCTATGTTCTACAAAAGCTTCTAACAGACTTTTGTCCCAGATTTATAAAAAAATGTATAAGCCAAAAAAAAAAAAAAAAAAAAAAAAAAAAAAAAAAAAAAAAAATCCACTTTTTCGGACAAAAAATATAAAAAACTAAAACATTTTTATTTTGGTGGGTATAGAGAAGAGGGATGGGGCTAAAATTTTTCTCTATATTTTTGCCCGAGTTGGTTTAATAAGCCTTAAAAAGCCCTTTGACCAAATTTCAAAAAATTCAAAGTTTGAGAGGATATATTTCGTTCAACAAATGGCTTTTAATAATGCACTAATAAAGTTGTTGCCCTGTTCTCCTTAAACAATACAAAAATAAATAAAAATTAGTAGGTGGCGTTTTTTTTTTTTTAATACAATTTTTTTCCCCGGAACGCGTACGATTTTTGCATTTTTTTTTCAAGTGCTTATTATAACTTTTTTCTAGGCTGATATCAAAAGTCTGTTCCCAATAATGCAAAAATTGGGCTAAGATGGTTCAGTAAATTTCTGCTCATGTGGACCAGTGGTTTGATCCCGCTTTTTTTTTCAACTTTGGGTCCAAATAACTCAAACGTTATAATCAGAAAAGTTCTAAATGACTCAGAATTCGGGAAAAATGCATTACCTGAAAATTTTAGCTCATTGTCAAATAATATAAAAAAAATTTCGAAATATACGAAAATTAGATTCTTTCTTGTTTTTTCATATTTACTTTCTTTCTGTCTTTGAAATCCTTTTTTGCTTAATAATATATATATATATATTATATATATATATATATATATATATATATATATATATATATATATTATATATATATATAATTACATTTACTATTATTATTATTATCATTTATTTATTTTATTATCTCCCTGGCAAGAGTGTCAGTACGTGCAAATTTCGAAAGAAAATAAACATTCTTGCCTCTTTACTGAACAAAGAAAACAAGTAATTTTTTACTTTGGGCACCCTGAGTCATCTTCTAATTTCCTGCCTGCAGATGTTACATTTAGCTATTTCGAGCCTTCTTGAAACATTGTAAAGTACTTCCATATGCTGAAGTGATTTTAGCCTTGACTGAAATATAAACAAAATAATATTTTAAATTGCAGCTAAATGGTACAAGTTGATACATAGCAATAAATAACATTATATGTATAAACACAGGTTAAATTGATAATTTTATATCTTACTTTTTTTGAAACTTTACTTTAGCGTCTTACCAAGGTAAACCTGTTGAATCACTATTATGTATAAAGGAAATCAATATTTTACTTTTTTTTACTTTTATTATACAAAATCTATAATTTTCTTAATTTTTTTCGGAGAAAATGCATATAATATATATATACTTGAATGTTGGCTATTCTATTCCTTCCTTATAATTAAATAAACCTCAATTAAATTATATCTAATTTTTAACCAAAAATTTCATGCTTTGACCTCTTACAAATTTTAGGCAACCCGGCCAGAACCCCGGCCCCGGTCGGTCCCTTATATATATATATATATATATATATATATTATATATAATATATATTATATATATATATATATATATATATATATATATATATGTATATATATATATATATATATATATATATATATATATATATATATATATATATATATATATATATATATATATATATATATATATATATATATATATATATATATATATATATATATATATATATATATATATAATAATTATATATAAAAAAATAAATAAAATTAAATAATAATATATATATATATATATATATATATATATATATATTATATATATATATATATATATTATATATATAATAGTAGGGTACCTGGGTCCACCACAACCCTATCCCTATCCTCCCTCACCCCCCCAAAAAATAAATAAATATAAAATTTTAAATGTAAAAAAAAAAAAATTAAAAGTTAAAGAATTCTAAAAAAAAATTTTATACAAAACAATCAGAAACCTCGAAAAAAATTTAAAAATTTAGAACAAATTTATTAGCATACCTAGGAGGGCTTAGCTGCATTCTTATTATTATTAATAGATACCTGAATTTCTTATAATAATAATAGGAAAATGTTGTCATGGAGAGCAAATAAGAGTATTTCAACCTTTGATGTAGCTATTCTTGATAGAGAAATATCATGTGATGGGTAATTGAAATAACTGAAAGAACGAATGTAAGCATTACAGAGAAAGAGTTGGAGATTGAATAAGAGCTTGAAATCATGATATT
>SEYY01003264.1:7500-10000 GCA_009176605.1 Armadillidium nasatum
CCAAATTTTCAAACGTACGGACTCATATTTCATTGCATAACCCATAGTGATGAAACAATTATATATATATATACATATATATATTATATATATATATATTATATATTATTATATATAAATATATATATATATATAATATATATTAGGGATGGAGTTGAAGTATCGGTATCGGTAGCGGCAAAGTATCGGCATATTTTCCTATACTGTATCGGTATCGACCTTTTTCAGTATCGGTATCGGCAAAAAATTTGTATAGTAAAGTATCGGTATCGGTAGGTGTATCGGTAGTAGTATCGGCAAATATCGGCATATTTTCAGGTATCGGTATCGGTATCGGCTTCGGGAATTTTTGGTATCGGTATCGGTAAACATTTTGGTATCGCTCCATCCCTAATATATATACATAATATATATTATATATATATATATTATATATTAATAATATATTATTATATATATAATATTATATATATATATTATATATTATATATATATATATATATTTAGAGAGAGTTTTCCGACTGTTCCACTCTGTGGAATATTATAGAACCTCCGCCTTGCCATCAGATGGAAGCCAAAAATAAATAAATATATATATATATATATATATAATATAATATATATATATATATATATATAATATATATATATATAAATATATATATATATCTATAATCTTCAGGAGCTGTGAATAGGTGAAATGATGTGTTGAAATCTATGGCATGAAAATAAACAGTGAGAAACAGAAGTAATGGTAATAGTTAGTGAGAGAGAGAGAGAGTTGTGAACATAGAGGGACTAGACTTAAGCAGGCGAGGAAATTTAAATATTTGAGTGTGGTGTTCGGCGAAGAGGTAAGACAGGAAGACGAACTGAGGGAGAGAATAGGAAGATTCTCAAAGAATGTGGAATGCTGTATCCGTTACTAAAGGAGAGAAGAATACCAACCGAAGTGAAGGTACTAATTTATAAACAATACTCAGACCAATATTAATGTACGGTTCAGAATGTTGGGCAAATGAATAGAGTGCATAAGAGAATAATCGAGGCCGCGGAAATGAGATTACTCAGGGTCATCAGGGGAGTATCACTGAGAGATAGGATTAGAAGTGAACTGGTGAGAGAGGAACTTGGGTTGATCAAATTTTGAATTCATAGAAAGAAAACCAACTGAGATGGTTTGGTCACGTAAAGAGAATGGGGGACGGAGAGAGACTGAGAGAGATGCTGGAATAGAAACCAGAAGGAAGGAGACCGGCGGCATAACCAAGGAAGAGATGGATGGAGGCGCTAGAAGAAGCCATACAACGAAGAAAAAAAGACACTGGAGGAGGTGGAAGACAACTGAATGTTTGAGGACTGAAATGCGTGGAGAAGATTTTGGAGGAGTACACCCGACAGGCACCAGCATACCGTTTGGACGTGATGTATATATATATATATATATATTATATTAAATAATATTATATTATATATATATATAGTATATATATAATATATTATAAATATTAATTATTATATATATATAATAGTTGGGGTATATATCACGCACATGAAAACATAACAAATTACTTGTTTTATTTTATAAGGAACAGAAAACTAAAAATTTCTAGAAGTAAAAAAAATATCGTTGGCTCAATACTGAGGATAAATTTGATATATCGCTTGAAAATATAATCGATATATATCGAAACTTTTTCGGAATCCCTAGATTTCACATAAGCTGCGTTCAGAAACCGAGCAAAGGCGAGCGGATCGCTGGCTTTTTGGCTGATAACCGTTTTTTCTCAACCTTCTGTGAGTGTGACGTCATAGTTCGGTGCCGACGTCATATAAATATTTCAAAAAATAGAGCCATCTTTTCGCTCGCTGAAGGACTATGGTATACGGGCGGTCGTTTGCGCTTAAATGGCTTTTGTGGCTTTTTTGTAAACAATAGAAGTGGCGTATGCCATATTCCATGTTTAAATAATTAACTTTTAATTCTGTTTTCCTGCCCGTTTTTATTTTTTTTTTATGTTTAATATGTATTAAATAGGCTAAATAAATGTATTATTAATGCATTGTCAAAGTAATTATTAATTCTGGTTTAAATTACCCTTATATATATATATATATATATATATATATTATATATACTTATATATATAATAATTATATATTATATATATATATATATTATATATATTATAATATATATATATATTATATATATATTGATAATAAAAATAAAAAATAAAAAAAAAAAAAAAAAAAAAAAAAAATATATATATAATATAATATATATATATAGGATAAGTATATATATATATATATATATATATATATATATAAATTAATATATATATATATACTATATATATATATATATATATAAAGTTGTACGGTACGTCAAAATTTACTTATGGGTGTGTTTTCATCGTTTTTTTCGAAAGTTTGTTTTGTTGTGATCAAATTTCAGCGTTCAGAAAATCGAGATGATCGCTACGTCATCAACTCC
>SEYY01003264.1:22500-30000 GCA_009176605.1 Armadillidium nasatum
AAAAGAGAGAATGTGCCAACGTCACCTTTGCAGAGAAAGATAGTCAAGGTAGTTTAAAAGTAGGGGACAGTTTATAAGTCTTTTAACCTTAGACTCAACCTTATCTAAAAGAAGGATGGAACCGGAACAACCCCAAATATGAAAACAGTACTCCATACAAGCACGGATAAGACCCTTATATAATTGTAGTAACTGCTTAGAAGAAGAAAATTCCCACAATCTGAACAGAACTCCCAGCTTTTTAGAGGCCACCTTTGCAACCTTTGTGATATGATGATTCCAAGATAATTTATAATTTATGTTTAGACCAAGAATATGTTGTTAACAGATGAGACCGGATAGCCGTTCAAGGAGATAGGAAAGTTGGGAGGTGTTTTTGAGAAGCATTTGAATTTGAGTTTTCAAAGAGTTGAATTTCACAATGTTGCGGTGGTCCCACCGGGAAAATCCCATACAGATCGGCAAGAATGGAATCGGAAAGTTAAAGACTGGAAGCATAAGAGGGAGCATATTTGAAATAAGTTGAAGAATGGAAAGTTGAGTCGCCGGCATAAGAATGAACAGAGTTAGTTCAGCTGAGGTCGTTGATGAAAAGTAGTAATAAAGTAGGAGGTAGAACAGAACTCTGAGGAACAATATATATATATATATATATATATATATATATATATATATATATATATATATATATATATATATATATATATATATATATATATATATATATATATATATATATATATATATATATATATATACCACGGTTATCATCTTAATATGTTTTTAATGGATTGAATTAGGGATGAAAATAAAATTAAACTATATAAGAAAACAAACCAAATAGTATGAAGGAAATGGTGTGAAAATAAATGGAGAAGTAGTTTTGTGCATTTCAAAAAAATCACATAGTGGAAAGCAACATATCAATGTTTTAAGTAACTTTAAAAAATCTGGTATCGGTATCGGTCATTTTTTGCCGATACCGATACCTAAATAATATACCGGTACTTACCGATACCAATGCTTCACACCATCCCAAATATATATATATATATATATATATATATATATATTTCAGATGATTCAGAATTTCACTTTTGCCGTCCTGAAAAAATGAAGGTTGATTCTGATCTTCTGAAAAACTATAAATCAAGTTTGAAATGCTTTCGGAGGATATTCCGTGGACGAGGAACAAAATTTTTGGAACGACAAATTCATTTCTTTGTTTTCTAAATACTGATTTTCTCCCGGGGGAAGATTCGAAAGAGAAAGTGGTAAGAATCTTGTTTTTCTGATACTCGGTAAATATATATATATATATATATATATATATATATATATATATATATATATATATATATATATATTATATATATATATATATATATATATATATATATATTATAGGGATGGAGTGAAGTATCGGTATCGGTATCGGCCTTTCAGTATCGATAAAAATTTTGTATAGGAGTAAAGTATCGGTATCAGTAGGGGTATCAGGCATATTTTTGGGTATCGGGTATCGGTTTCGGTAAAAATTTTTAGGTATCGGTATCGGTCCATCTATATATATATATATATATTATATATAATATATATATATATATATATATATATATATATATATATATATATATATATATATATATATATATATATATATATATATATATATATATATATATATATATATATATATATATATTGCAGGTAGAGTTGGACCTGAACACTGCTAAAGAAGAGGAAAAACCTTATACTGGCACTTTGCTGAAAACTTCTGAAAATTTTTTTTCGTGGATTTTAAGCAATATGGATGATTTGACTGAGATATTCAGGTTTGTCTGTTTTCACAATTTCGTTTTACAAAAATCGGTATTTTATAACAGTTAAAGTTGTATAATTTTCTTAAAAATTAATTTTGAAAAAACAAAAAGGGGGAAAGAGAAAAAAACATTCAAAATTAGCATTTTTAAGAGAGTATCAAAAAGACTTGGAAAAAGTTTAGTTAGAAATATTTTTGCTTTCTACGAATAAATTGTTAAAATTTTAAAAAATAACCCTTTTATATACATGAGAATTAAATATTCACAATTTTATCATATTTTGATTATTATTTTTAATACAAAGAAATCTACGTAGGGTAGTAATACATTGTATACATATAACTTCAGAAATAATGCTAATTTAATGCTAATTTCTTATTTTGGTGAATTTTAAAGAATTTTTTATTTCATTAATTAGATTTTAAAAATATCTGGTAAATTGTAAATTAAATTTTTATCTCATTAATAAGAAATAAATTTTTTTTTTAACAAGTTATATTGAAGCACTAAAACACCATTTTCATTTTATTTCAATGTTTCATTTCTCTCGTATTAAATATTTTCATGTTTAATTTTTTTTTTTTTTTTTTTTTTTATAGTTGTGAAACCAAGTTCGTGTTTTTGAAAAATGTGTTTACCAAATTGTTGAAGATTCCATATAAATTATATTGATATATATATATATATATATATATATATATATATATATATATATATATATATATATATATATATATATATATATATATATATATATATATATATATATATATATATATATATATATATAATTCTTAAAAATTACCTGTTAATTGTATGCTTCATTAATACTTATCTTTCAGAACAGTTTTTATTCTTAATTAATAAATTTGTTATTTTATTTAGTTATTTAGATTTTTTTTATTTTTTTTTTTTTCTTCTAATTAAAAATTTTTTAAACAAATTTGAAAGAACGTAACGAAAACCTCATGAAAATAATGCTTCTATATTAAAAATATTGAACTTCGATTTAATTAAATTTTTGCGTATTTTGAAAAAAATGTTTTTTTTCTATTTTCCTTTTAGTTTGAATGGCATCGTGTATTTGCTTAATCACAAAGAGGAAGAAAATTATGCTTTAGAACCGCAAATTTCCAGATGGGGGCACAAGTTTCAACAGTTTCTAACTTATGGAGGTATATATATATATATATATATATATATATATATATATATATATATATATATATATATATATATATATATATATATATATATATATATATATATATATATATATATATATATATATATATATATATATATATATATATATATATATATATATATATATATATATATATATATATATATATATATATATATATATATATATATATATATATATATATATATATATATATATATATATATATATATATATATATATATATATATATATATATATATATATATATATATATATATATATATTATATATATTATATATATAATATATATATATATATATATATATATATATATATATATATATATATATATATATATATATATATATATATATATATATATATATATATATATATATATATATATATATATAATATATATATATATATATATATGATATTGAATATGCAGGTATATATATATATATATATATATATATATATATATATATATATATATATATATATATATATATATATATATATATATATATATATATCTATTATACTCTCTGGTGGACAAAGACCAGAACCCTACCAAATTTCATCAGAGTTGGGGAAATACCGGAAAAACTTGGTCAAATTTCCGCCATTGTTAGAGAGAAGTCAGAATCATAGCCAATTAATGGCCGACGTGTTCAACACACGGCGTTTGAAAGTGTGCAAGTCAAAGGAAGTTGGGAAAATATGTAAAGGAATGTGTTCCAGATTTTACCAGTTGAATACTTGTAAAATTGAGCATACCTGTTAGGTCTGTTGTTAGAGAGTTATACAGAAATGTGGAGACTGTGTAGAATAGCGTGTAACTCGGCCCTTCTCAGTGGAGGAGGTATGTGACTAGAAAGCTCAGAAGAGGTGTCCGTTGTAATAGAGAAAGTATAGAGAGAATGACACAACAATTTGACTGGTAGAAAGAGACTAGAGAATTAGTGAGAGCGTAAGTTAAGACGAAAAGTCCTAAACTCCACCTTTTCAGGAAAGCTGTATGAGTAGACCATCCCAGATGTGACGCAACCTTCATTATGTGGAGAACAATATCCCTATAAAGAGCAAGCAACCCGAGTTGTGTGAAAAAATTACGAAGTACCTCAGAACACCCAACCTCTTGGAAGCTTGTTTAGAAAGAGAAGTAATGTGTTTCTTTTATGAAAGGTCACGAAAAATGAACGCCGAGAAAATGAAGGACGGACGAAGGTTTAAGTTGTATGTTTTCGAAAATGTCATAATTGTGTGGAAGGTTGTGTCGAGTAGAGAGATGGGAGAAACTGAAATTTTGAGACATTGAAAACGACTTTTATTTTCTGTCCTAGATTAAATTTCGATAAACGTCAGAGGTTAGTTGCTCCAAGGCCACCATTCTTGCGTCAAACAACTGCAGTTGGGAGTGGCGTCTTTCAAATTGGAAGAACTAATTAAGGCTGGAATCGTTAGCATAAGAGTGGATACGTGATTAAGTAATGGAGAGGTAGTCTTTAATGAAAACTAGAAAAAGAGTTTGAGCTAGAACAGATCATTTAGGAACACCACTATAATTAGATTTAAAGTAAGAATTGTGACAGTTTACAACAGCTGCTATAGAACGACCGGAAAGAAAATCAGGGAAGATAAATTCTGAAAGCTTAAAAATCAAAGATTTGTGCAACACTATATGAAGCTTTCCATATGTCTAGTGTGACACCAGAAGATTTACTGAAATGTCGAAGAGAGGAGGACCAAGAGTCAGAGAGAAGAGAAAATCATTAGTGGAACATTTGTGCGAAAGCCATACTGGAGATCAAAGATAAGATTAGAGAATATTTGAGATCTTTCCAACTTTTATTATACAAAATGTGTAATTTTCTGTTTTTTTTTTTTTTTCCTGAAAAAAATCATATAATCATTAAGTGAAAGTTGGGAATTCTACTTCTTTCTTATTATTAAATTAAATTTAATTTTCTTAACATTTCAGTTCCTTTGATCTTTTTGCAAATCTTAGGCAGCTCCGGCAAAATTCCAACGTACCCTCACCGTACATTGGTGGCTTTCGCTGCGTAACACAGGTTCCTATAAACTGGTGACAGGAACTCCATATATATATATATATATATAGTATATATATATATATATATATATATATATATATATATATATATATATATATATATATATATATATATATATATATATATATATATTACAGAAAACGTCAAAGAGGGTGTGGTGTGCAATCGTGATTATCGCTGCGTAATGAACGGCAAACTTGGGTCTCACAACTTGCTCTTTTCGGCTTCGATGGACTGCTTTAATCAAGATATATGTGACTTCGAATCTCTTGATCCAAGCAGCAGTATCTTACTAAAGTGCAGTTTTGATAATCAAAAAAAGAATTCGCTCGAAAGGTGTTTATATATATGTTTGTTTGAGATTGTTTTAGAAAAGTATTTGCTTTAATGTTTTAAATTTTTATTGTTTTAATATAGCTACGTTTTATAATATAGCTACGTTTTAACCTTTAGTAAGTAATTCCTTTTAAGTTAGATAATTTATAACATCTTATTAAAGTTTTAAGTTGAAATAGTGTTTTAATTTTACTTATTTTTTTTTCTAGTTATATTTTGTTTTTCTTTTCTAATTCTTAGTTTACTTTGTTTAATTTTTATTATTACTACTACCACCTCAATTGACTGTACGTTACAATGGTACTTTGGTGGTTCTTTACTCTTTACCACCAATGTCGTGACTTACAAGCTAATTTCGATTCCATGCTTCCACTGTTTGCATTCCATTTCCATGCAGTTTTCCTCTTCAACTCTCTTCCTAACTTTTTGTTTCTATCTTAGACCCAGATTTCTAAGGGTTCATTCTCTTACCAATCTTATGTGCAACAATAATTTATTAACTACAACTTGTTAACATCAACACTTCAGTAGCATGTCTCGTGAATCTCGAACCTCCAAACTTCTATGTTCTATGACAAAATCTCTACATACTAATACGATAATCTTGTTCTTTTACTACTGTTTTCAAATGGAACAGATTTCATGTCTTTCTTGAGTATCTTACGAATTCTTTAGAGATTGATATATCTTCTCATTCAAATAATGATGGTCCCTGTTTAGGGGATTTCAACGCACACAACATTGAATGGTTGAAGAACTCATACTGATTCAGGAGTTCGGATCGTCCAAATCAATTCTTTTGAACTCTTTACTTATGCTTCACCACAGGTATTTTCGATATATACATATGCAATATACTTTCCTCTTCTCAAATTTGACCACATTCTTATATCTCGTAACATACATGCTTTCTCATCAACGTATTTTAATCATGCTGATTGAGGTCTTTGCGTTTTCCTAAGCTACTATCTATGAAGTGACCAATTTGACTCTGACGACGCTTTGGATTCTGCCGAAACTTTGAAGGTTGCATTCGCTTTATAGGATGAGCAGGTTCATTCCTTTTTCGACTAAATATATATCCTCCTAATCCATGGTTTGAACGAGATTGTTCTATGGTTGGCCGATACACTCTGTGTGTTCATTTTGGCGCAGTGAAGTGGGCAAAAGAATTTCAGTTACTTCTAGACATCACCTCTTTCTTGTTCTTGACTTAAGCTCAGGTGCTTGAGGATTCCGACAGCAGATCCTTTTTTATTTCCTCTGTCTCAATCCTCAATTTTCAGCCAAAAGGCGGTTTTTGTGCAACTGTACCACTCAACGATGTTGCTTCTTTTGGTGTTTCTAATTTGAAGTCATCCGAATTTTCCACCTTGTGGAATATATATATATATATATATATATATATATATATATATATATATATATATATATATATATATATATATATATATATATATATATATATATATATATATATATATATATATATATATATATATATATATATACGTTGAAAGGATTTGAATGATGTGGTATGAAAAAGTTGGAAATGATGGTACTTTATTCTTCTAAGTTTTTCATTTTTATTTCACAGTTGGAAATGAATGAGAGCTTTCTTTCTTTTCGTGTTTGGATGAGATTCTTTTTTCTTGCTAAGAATGATTTAAAATAAAAATAAAAGCGGCTTCAAATAAAACAATGTAATTTTTTTTCTGAATCTATTTTATTAATTTTTATTACAGAACTGGAAATGTTTCTTTTAGTGTTTTGTTTTATGAAAATCGGACTAGTTCCCGATCGCCCTAATATAAATTCTGTTGTTTCAAGAGCTCAAGTCACATAAGATTTAATCACAAATGGAAATTGTTCAAATATCAGTGCATTTGAACTGTGTGTGAGTGAATGCCTTTAAGAGAATAAATTGTAAACGTGTCCTAAAGAATTCTATATTATAAGTTTGCCTGTGTAGTAATATGTGATATGATGCTTGATATATATATATATATATATATATATATATATATATATATATATATATATATATATATATATATATATATATATATA
>SEYY01003264.1:32500-39722 GCA_009176605.1 Armadillidium nasatum
AGGTAAATAATTGAAAATAGAGAAGAGTAGTGCCATTTTAATAGTAAGGTAAGAGTTGAAAAGACCTAGATTACACTTTTCTCCTTATTCTTTCGGTGGACCTCTCCCAATCCCCAGTTATGCGAATAGATAGGACAAGCAAACGAATATCTACGCTATGCATATATATATATATATATATATATATATATATATATATATATATATATATATATATATATATATATATATATATATATATATATATATATATATATATATATAATATTAATATAAATAGTCCAAATATAAATATAATAATATAATAGATATATATTATATATATATATATATATATATATATATAGTATATGTATGTTATTTTTGTAAGTAGGGATTAGTTTCAAATAAAAACGTTGGTTTTGCTAATGTACAAAAAGCCTTTAACTCCTCATCACCACCACTTACGATGGGAGAAATGACTTTTTGATGTTACGGGATGTTACGGATAGATTTTGCACGATTCTGGTATGAAATACAAGTAATTGTATGAAATTCTGGAATTTGAAGACGATGCTATTTCCAGAAGGCAGCATCCCTACGTTTGTTAGGTTTAGTAGAATGGAAAGGATATGAAATGCCTTCATGCCAGAGAAAAATCACCTTGATAATGCGCTCTGCACACTCAGAGGGATCCCTGTCACGGAAGCAATAATCATTCCACGGGAAATCAAAGAAGTATGACTTCAAGTCCGACCGGCTTACAACACACAAATGCCATAAACGTTTCCTCGCTATAGACAGGTGGCTTTGTAATAAGAGAATTCAGATATAAGAAGTGATCGTTGATGTGGATAGGGTTTAACAGGATAAGTAGAAGGATTAGAAGTTATAAAAAGGTCTTGAATGTTGGGTTCATCTCCAAGGCGATCAAGGATACGAAAAGGAAGCTGTTCAAGTTTGTTTTGGATAGAGAAGAAATGGAATGCACTTTCATCGGTTGTATCATGACAACTGGAAGAAAGTCATCGGCGGTGATGGGCATTGAAATCATCCAATATAATAATGATTTTGGAGAAAGGAGAAGAAGAGAGAAGGTGCTCAATTTTGGAGTTCAGATATATATAGCCGAAAATTTTAGGATGGTCGAATATCCTGTCCCTGCGTCGATCACAATTTCCGAAAAAGCCTCTGATCTTTTAAATCGTTTCCACGTCTGGATCTCTCCACGAGGAGTTCTTTGGTGCATAGGGAGGAATAGATAATGAGAAGAGACGTTTTCTCTGCGAAAAAGACTATAGACTAGGAGATATATAAACAGAATAAATGAATTTAATCATAGAATGGTAAGAGAGGTTAAGCCTCAAGGTGAAAAATTCGGAAGACTCCAAATTAGAGACACGAGAACAAACCACGTCGTTGCGCAATGTATGCACAACAACCACCTTTGGTTGAAAACTGAGGGTAATACAGTAAGAGAAAACAAGTTGTTTTGCTATCAGAACGCTGAAGCATGCATCTGTTTCAATCAAGAGTAAGAGGTGAGACCTAGAAGAAGAGAGGATTTGTTCAACAAAGCGAAAATTATGTTGAAGACGTGAATGTTGCAGAAATTAATGAAAAAATAAGCCGTATACTAGGCAAGCATGCTGCAAAATCATGGTGGCCCCATGCGGTCTGACCATGCAACCCCAAATATATATATATATATATATATATATATATATATATATATATATATATATATATATATATATATATATATATATATATATATATATATATATATATATATATATATATTATATATATATATATATAATATATATGGCCAGAGTTTGCTTTAGCATCCATAAATATTTCAAAAACTACTAAACGTACGTTAAAAAGGGTTATATTTTTGAAATCCTTGGCAAATTTTGAGTAAGAAAAATTGGGAAATAAAAAAAATCTTAGAATAATTTTAATACGTACGTAATTTATAGTTATTTAATACACTTCACAAAATCGTACGTCAGGCATAATCGTACGTCTGGCAGGGTAGCAGAAGGCTTGTATGCCACGGCAACATTCCATCTATCAGTTAGGTTTGTATCCCACGATAAACTTCGGTCGTTCAGGTTATGATAAGTCGAACTAAGTACACTCGAAAACTAAATAATAATAATAATAATAATTATAATATCATACAAAAGCCATTTTTTAAAACTTATTTTCACATCTTTTATAATTTTCTTACTCAAAATTCGCCAAGGATTCTAAAAATGTTATCTTTTTTAACGTACGTTAAGTACTTTTTGAAATATGTATGGATGCTAAAGTAAACTCTGACATATATATATATATATATATATATATATATATATATATATATATATATATATATATATATATATATATATATATATATATATATATATATATAATATATATATATATATAGGCCAGATGCACTTTAAGCATCCTTAAATATTTAAAAAAAACTACTAAACGTATGTTAAAAAAGGATAACATTTTTGGAATCCTTGAAGAATTTTGATAAAGAAAATTTGGGAATTAAAAAAAAAATAATAATTTTATTATCTACGTAATTTATATTTTTTTAATGGGTTTAACGACATTGTACGTCTGGGAGCGTCTCTTTTTCGGAGATTACGCTATTTTGGAGTAAGATAAATTTCACGATTGAATAAAAATTTGTAAAATATAAATATATATATATATATATATATATATATATATATATATATATATATATATATATATATATATATATATATATATATATATATATATATATATATATATATATATATATATATATATATGGTGTAATATGGCAGTAGGCTTGTATCCATCTATCAGTTAGGCCTGTATTACCACAGCAATCTTCGGTCGTTCAGGTTAAATAAGTCGAATTGGGTTCTCTAAAAAAAGTAACTAATAATAATAATAATAATAATAATAATAATAATAATAGAATTTTCCTCAAATATCGTGCAAAAACAATTTTTTTTAAACTTATTTTTACATCTTTTATAATTTTCTTTATCCAAATTCTTCAAGGATTCCAAAAATGTTATTCTTTTTAACGTACGTTTAGTAGTTTTTGAAATATTTAAGGATGTTAAAGTGACCATATATATATACAGTGGAACTCCAATATTCGTCATTAATCCGTTCCTGAGGGGATGATGAATATCGAAAAAGACGAATATCGAATAATTTTTCCCATAGGAATTAACTAAAATGGATTAATTCGTTCCCAGCCTCGAATTTTGCCTATCTATTCTTTAACAAAAAAAAAAAAATTCAATCTAGAATCGATCTCGAAATCATTTCAAACACTGTACAATTTAACTACAGTACATATTAAACAGCGTACTGCCATAAATAATACGTAATACGCACTGTGTAGGCCTACATAAACGCTAAACACATAAATTTTAAAAAGAAATTTACCTTTTGGATGAGAAAAACAATGATTGTTATTAAGAGTTTTTATTTTTAAGGTTATAGGCTTTCGTAGGTAGGACGAATATTGATTTTTCGACGAATATCGGAAAAAATTACAGGGCGAATATCGGAAAAGACGATACTGGAGGGGACGAATAATGGAGTTCCACTGTATAATATAATATATATATATATTATATATATAATATATATATATATATATATATAATATATATATATATATATATATATATATATATATATATATATATATATATATATATATATATATATATATATATATATATATATATATATATATAGGTGGTGATGGGGGAAGGGGTAAATATATATATATAATATATAAAAAAAAAAAAAAAAAATGTTCTTAAAAAAAAAAAAAAAATAATAATAAGATTGTTGTCTGTAATAGTCTGTGGTAATAGAGCTTATTGTTTGTGAAAGAACAGCCTACTCCTTGTAGAAGAATTATTAATGTGGTAATGAGAAAAGCCCATTCTCTTCCTCCCCCTCCCAATATTATTTAATTTTGTTTCCACTTACCCAAGCAAATCTTCAATGCTCACTGCGATGTTCAATAACAAAGTTAATTAAACATGTTGAAAACATGACTTATGAGTCAGCCTTAAAGTGTGTGTATGACTAATGAGTTTGTCATCTTATATTTATTATATATATATATATATATATATATATATATATATATATATATATATATATATATATATATATATTATATATATATATATATATATATATATATATATATATATATATATATATATATATATATATATATATATATATATATATATATATTATATATATATATATATATATATATATATATATATTATATATATATGATATAGCATAGCTTATATCTGCAAGTAAAAACGAAAGTTTAAAAACTTTTAGTGTAGATCTTTATGATAAAATTCGTTGAAGTTATTTTGTGACTTTTAAGTCAAGTTGTTCCACAGGTTATTCTTTTGGGAGGACTTGCTAGGACTCAGCTTTTAGAAACAGAGGAAATTTTTTATTTTTTTTATTTTTTTAAAAAGATTTTTTTTTCCAAATACAAAAAAAAAAAATATTTCACGTCATTTCGAGCGACATACTAGTTATTAGAGCAAAAATTCAAAACGAAATCATAGACATAATAGCCCATCTGACTCTTCCGGAATTAGTAAAAGTAGCTCGCTTATGTTGATTTTTCTCATTGATGGTTGACGAAGCTATATGCTGCAAAGAAGAACAATTATAATGGTCACTCATAATTACCAGTGACTATAAGATACTCCATGGACTTAGATGTTGAAGAGAGAGATTGTAGAGTTTCCTGAATTGCTATAACTCCATAGATGCAGAGGGTTCTAAACAACTGATTCTTGAGTTTTTTACATAAAATATAGTAGAATGATATACCAAATAATTGCACATTGAAGATTGTGCCTTGCTGTGGAAGAATAAAGGTCTTCTAGCAAAAATAGAAGAAATCCACTATCAATCCATCATGCTATCTACATTCACTATTTATTCCATTGGCTCAACTTGTTAGTTATAGATTGGTTCTTGTTCGAAAGTTTCAGCTGCAACTGCATTTATCAGTACATTAGAAGGTTTACATGTCTACTGGTCTAACCCCGGGAGCTATCCTCATCTTCAGAGAGTTCATAGCATTTTTGTATTTTTAACATCAAATCAGGCTTTGAAATAAGAAGTTTGATTACCACTAGGCGGAATTCTCTTCATGGAACCTATAAAGCTGTTTTAACAATTATGAAATAATTAAAAAGGTTCTAGAAGACGAAATCAGTGATGTTCACGATAACAATTAAGTGAAGGCAATTAGCATATTGACAATTGTTTTCGAAATATGGATGTACAAATCTTGATTATGCGAGTGAATTAATCATGAACACTATTAATAACTTTCATAAGGGCAGAAACCAATTCGGATACCTCTGGAACGAAATAAAGAACTTTGCAGAGAAACAGAAAATTTCTCCAGAAAGTGAACTGAAAAAATGAAATAATAATTACACGGCAAGGGAAATTTGGCTGACTTACCATTAGACATAAAACCTTTTAAATATTGGAAAAGAAAGTGATGGACAATATTATCAAGTGATGGGCAATATTATAGTAACTTTAAAAAGAGATCTGAAATTTTGTCTTTTGCTAAGTCAATCGACTCTTCCTGAAATTGGATTTAAACCAAGGAGATACTTTTGTAGACAATTCTAAGGACGTAATGAATATCGACACTCACTCTCAGGACTGAAGCACTGGTATTTCAGAATGTCCTGGAGAACTAAAGAATGGAGTTGCATTTCAGAAAATTCAAAGAAAATATCAGAAGAGACTTGAACATAGTATAAGTATTACTTTTACTATGACTTGACCCTCTATTTATAAAATTAAGCTACTGCAGGTTACTGTAAGCCTCCTTGTGAGTTCAGCTGATTGTGAAAGAAGTTTTTCCGTTATGCGAAGCATCAAGATATGGTTAAGGAATGAAGATGAATCAGGACAGGCTTCCAAATCTGTCACTAATTAAAACTGAGGGCCATATCCGATAAAATAGAATGTGTCTGCAGAACAAATGTAAAAACAGATAAAAGTATCCGATCACAAATATAATCACAGCCTGATAAATTATTAGGTTGTGATATTATTAAAATTTATTTATTATTCAGTGTGTGTGTGTGTGTGTGTGTGTGGTGGGATGGGGCTCATAAGCCCGCCCAAATAATTTTCCAAGTTACGTCAGTGCACCTCATATTTAAAAAGAAATTGAATTTCTGATATAGGAAATGAAAAATTAGTTTTTCGTTAGAGGAGTCTATGATGACGTAATAAGTTTTTAAATTCTTATAACTTTCTTATCAACATATAGATCGGCTTGATATTTTATAAACATAAGGACTTGGAACCCCTGATTCCAAATTTGTTATCCCGGTTCTTTTATATATTACCGTTTTTGAGTTAAAGGCCGACATACATGCCAAGGTGTTTGTCGTACTTTCTGAGCGTACAAAAAAATTTTGTCAACTTTAGGGGCCTATAACTTCTCAACTGTATCATATAGAGGAACAATCCACGAAAGCTTCCAAGTTCTAAAAGAAACTTACAATTCAGATATTAAATGTTTTTGCTCTATCTCACGTAATTTAGAATTTGTAAGAAGTCACAGAACCTGATTTCGACAAAATTTTAAATTTTTTTTGAGGGGTCATATCTCTTGAACGGAAGCTCTTTGAATTCTTATAATTCTGTCTCAGCATGACGAAATCTATTTGCATAGGTGATTTAAGCGATATTTAAAGTTTAGCTTTACATGGTACCAGCTGTACACTTGAAAAGCCTATAAAGCTAAAAAAAAAATCTTATTTCAGGGTAGAGAATTCTGAGTCTGGATTCCCTATCACTCTACGACGTGCGGTTAAAGGAGACCTCAGAGGAGTGTCGATCTTAACCTATGACACAAAATACCGTATTAGGCCGATTGTGCCATGAAATATGCGTCCGTGTGCCAGAATGCAAAATTTAGCTTTCGATCCCTGTTCTATAATACATTTTATTATATAGAGAATCGGATAATATATAATTTGATGATCCATGGAACGTACTTTACTAGTTTAAAATTTCAAGGGTCTAACTATTACGGTTTTTTAAAAAGAAATTAAGGTTTCAATGAGAAGCAGTAGCGGCGATAAAGCCCACGCGGACCCAGAGCTGCGGGAGACTACAAATTTTTGGG
>SEYY01003265.1:20000-21117 GCA_009176605.1 Armadillidium nasatum
TTGAGGAACGCTTTTATTATATTAATAGTCCAGTTTGCCATATGCTGAAGGGCGGGTATGGGAGAGAAGAGACGGCTCGGGCATGAAGAAGAAAAAGGGAAGGTTGTGAGCACGAACGAAGAGATAACCAACCAGCTATTAAGACGCTTTACAATTGTAGAAACAAAAATTCGCTACTACGATGAAGGTGATATCATAATGACTGCTTTTCAGACACGTTTTCAAATACACCTTTTTTTTCCTTCTCTCTTCATATCTTTACTCGTTTTATAGTATTAGGTTTTATCTATCTATATATCTATAATCTTTATTTTTCTATCTATCTTTTTGTCTATCGTATCTTATCTATCTTCTACTATCTACTATCTATCTATCTTCTCTATATGTCATCTATCTTTTTCATTATATAACTATCTTGATATATCTCTCCTACATCTACTTATCTTCTCTGTCCCCCTCACCCCTCACCCTCGTTCCCGCTCTGTCCCCCCTCACCCCCCCCCCACCCTCTTGTGTTTCTTTTCTGTTCCAAAAAATCACCAAATTGAAGGACATTATTATCGTACCATTTTGAGTACGAAATATCGTACTTAATGTCCTCCTTGAGGCAAATTTGAAACTATTTATATATATATACTTACACTATGGGAAAATCAGTTTTAAAAGAGACAGTCATTACAGAGGCTCAATTTAACTTATGTGTACACACACACACACACACACACACACACACATACACACACACAGATTTTGTGCGGTGAAAATTACCGGTCATACACATACTTATATATACGTATAAATTGTTGTAAATACAATGTAAATATTTACATTAAAACTTGCTTTTTTTGAGGACTTTTTTGTCTGTCCTTTTGTTTGTCCTTTTGTCCGTCCTTTTATCTGTCCTTTGGCCTGTCCTTTTGTCTGTCCTTTTATTTATGTGTCTGTCTTTCTATTTGTCTCTTATCGCTTTCAATATATTTATTCATTCATTAATAATTAATGAATAAAAGCAAGGTGCAAATTAGAATGACCGGACAAAGAGAGAGAGAGAGCGAGTGGACAAGGAGAACGGGGAAGTAAGAGAGAGAGAGAGAGAGAGAGAGAGAGAGAGAGAGAG
>SEYY01003266.1:2500-7500 GCA_009176605.1 Armadillidium nasatum
ATTATATATAATATATATATATATATATATATATATATATATATATATATATATATATATATATATATATATATATATATATATATATATATATATATATATATATATATATATATATATATATATATATATATATATATATATATTTATATATATATATATATATATATATATATATATATATATATATATATATATATATATATATATATATATATATATATATATATATATATATAATATAGAACTGAAATGTTGAAATCATTGACACCGATGTTGAAAAGAACATCAATTGTCTATTATGTAATATAAATGCTAAAAATTGTCAATTATATCAGTACCTTTTATATATATATATATATATATATATATATATATATATATATATATATATATATATATATATATATATATATATATATATATATATATATATATATATATATATATATATATATATATATATATATATATATATATATATATATATATATTATATATATAATATATATATATATATATATATATATTATATATATATATATATATATATATATATATATATATATATATATATATAATATATATATATTATATATATATATTATATATATTTATATATTATATATATATATATATATTTTTCATTTTTTAGGTTTCTTGCCATTTTTGAACTAATAGGTTTACAATAATCTCAATTTAAAAATCTCTACTAGAGATTCTGTATTTTTTAAATATATTATTCTATTCTTTGTTATTTTTGCTTATTCATCGTTTTTTAAGAAACGTCATTGCGATTGTGTGTATTGAAATGAGTAGGTCATCTTTTGTTTATGAAATATTGGAAGATATTTTTCCTTCCTTCACGCAAAAGGAATGCATATTTTTAAAATAATTTATTTTATTATTATTATTATTATTATTATTATTATATTATTATTATTATTATTATTATTATTATTTTTTTTTTTTGTGTGTGTTGAAAATGATTTTTGATGAACTTTCTGTGGAAACATTTGGTAAGAATAATAATTTTTCTTATTTAGTCATCGTATAAATCTTCCTCTGATTCCGAAGAGAGGTAGGAAATTGCTCAGTTCTTTCTAACCTTAGAGAACACATATAAATTACTTTATCTTAGAGTAATTATAGAGCAATTACCGATCAAAACCTCATAGTAGTAATATGTCTTTTTAATGTTAATTCACATTCCGTTTATCACTTGGAATCTACTCCAATTTATCATATTATTTTTTTACCTTCTTGCAATTGTTACTGTCAAAATTTTTAAATAATATACAAATCTAATTTTCTTATTCCTCAGAAAGATAAAAATTTCTGTATTGTATTTTGACTGAATTGTCTAAGGTCAAGGATGAATGACAAGAATCACTATACTTTTACTCTCAAGAATTTTCCTTCACTTCACATTGGATAACAATAAGTCTAACCTTCCAAATCATTTTCTATCAGTAGTACGAATAAGGATAGTTTGTTATTTACTCCTGGAAAGTAGATATATTGTAAATGGGTCTCTTTTTTTTTATTTCTAGCTCCTTCTTAAATATTACAAAGTATTACTTCTTAATTGAAGATAGCTGAATATATATTATTAAGACTAGCACTGGTGTTTCTCTTTTTTTAACTTCATTCTTGATTTTTTTCAGGGTACTTCTTAATTTCTCTTCATATCCAGTTCATTACTATACTAGTAATTCGTCTGAACATTTTTGGTCTATTTAAATGTCGATCTGTCTTTTATCTCTAAACCTTTCAACCTATCTAAAAATTTACTATGTAATGACTCCTTGCCTAATTAATCGTGCGAGTATTTCGAAACTAAGTCAAACCTTTATTAAATAATAACCACATTTGAACTATACTGCTTTGTCGTTTACCCTATGAACGATTTAAGCATAAGACCAATTTAAAATTGGGGTCTTCATTCAATAGTGACTTAATATGAGGAATATAAAGAAACTGGGAATATCAAGCATCCCACTGCACTGTCTTTCCTCATAATTACTCAAACTTTACACTTGTTTCGTCATCCTGCATGTATGTTATTGATGATTATGGGTTGATATCTGGCTCCCTGATTTTCTGTGTAGGATCAAATATTAGATTCATAAAAAAAAAAATCTCATCACTATGCAAAACAATTCGAATTTCTTCTTTTTCTCATAAGATTTGTATTTTATATCAATGGAGATGACAGCTTGTTTTCAACAGTCCTTTCAGTGACTTCCAAGACTTTTCAGAATTGATTTTCAATAATCTGCCATTCTAGACTGACTAATAATTGCTGCTGTAGAGATTTCACGAATAGTCACACTTATGACAAAGAACTATTCCCCTAACTGTTTCCAATACAATGTAATCTTAAGTCACTTCATGTTCTAGCCACTAAATATCACTCTGATTAGCAGTTGTCTGTGTACAGGGTAAAAACAAACTGAATTAAGGAAATAAATATCGATATTAAATCAATAAAAAATGTTTAGAAATTGGAATATTTCTTTATATATATATATATATATATATATATATATATATATATATATATATATATATATATATATATATATATATATATATATATATATATATATATATATATATATATATATATATATATATATATATATATATATATATAATATATATATATATATATATATATATAATATATTATATATATAATATATATATTATATATATATATATATATATATATATATATATATATATATATCCTTATTTTCCTATTTTGATGCATTTCACAAAAAAAAAAAAAAAAAAAAAAAAAAAGATTCCTTTGTGTTTCATTCTATCTGTATTCTTTCGTTAACCTACAAAGAAGATTTAAATTCGTTTTGAAGATTATTCTTCGCTTTCCCTGAACTCCCTTTGGTTAAGCTCTTGTCTTATTTGCGTCAAAGTCTTCGTCAATTGTAAACGAAGTAAAAATTGTCTAACAACAATCTCTCTCTCTCTCTTTCTCTCTCTCTCTCTCTCTCTCTCTCTCTCTCTCTCTCTCTCTCTCTCTCTCTCTCTCTCTCTCTCTCTCTCTCTCTCTCTCTCTCTCTCTCTCTCTCTCTCTCTCTCTCTCTCTCTCTCTCTCTCTCTCTCTCTCTCTCTCTCTCTCGTCTCTCTCTCTCTTTCATTCTCCGCTTCACAGAAGGTCAAAAATCTACTCAAGTTCTGTTGTGTTAATCGTTTTTACGTATTTTTATATTGTTTTGCAGCTGGTACCTACTTATATATACACTAAATTTATATGCAAATAAATATATATATATATATATATATATATATATATATATATATATATATATATATATATATATATATATATATATATATATATATATATATATATATATATATATATATATATATATATATATATATATATATATATATATATATATATATATATATATATATATATATATATATATATATATATATATATATATAATATATATATATATATATATATATATATATATATATATATATATATATATATATATATATATATATATATATATATATATATATATATATATATATATATATATATATATATATATATATATATATGAACCAAACATACTGCAACTTTTCTTAACCTCTTATCCTTCTCTCCTCCTCTGGGTTCAACCTTTCATCTTATTTTTGTATCTTGTTCCGTCTCTTCATGTCTGCCTCAGGAGTTGCTCCCGTCTTCGGCAATGAGACATTTGTGGCAGTAGAGGCTTCTAATTTGTGTGACTTGCGTTTGTAGTTCTCCTATTTCCCATGGAATGATTTCTGTTTCGGTGGGAGAGGTCCCTTGGAGAGTGCAGATCATATAACCGAGATGATTCTCTACTGCACGGAGGCGTACATATTCTCTCCCTTCTACAAAACCTAACAAATCTTGGTTTAACTCTACTTGTTTTCGTGCTGTTAATCGCAGGGATGCTGCTTTTAGGGATTATCGTCGTCTTTCAACTCCCGAAAGTCATTCAACTTACATTTCATCCCAGAATCGTGAAAAAATCAATTCTTGGTAACACCAGAAACTCGTAATTCAATCTCCGTTGAAAATGCAATAATCTTACTGGTTTTTCCTCCTCACGCCGTTTCCGACATTTTGCCAAAAATAACTCTAACGTTACTTTTCCCTCTTTCCCTCCTCTATAATCTTTTGACGGCATAACTGGCGTTTTGCCTTCTACTCAAACTTTTGCCTCCAATTCCACCTTCGACGATTCCGGGTCTGTACGTCCACCTTCAACCCCTTCCAACTCATTTATAATTATAATTTTTTTCTAAAGGTGTAATTTCTTCTCTTTCTGAGCTTAACACTAAGAATGATGGTATTCATCCAATGGTTCTCAAAACTTGTGCTTCCGAGCTTGAAAAAGTTCTTCGAAATGCAGTGACGCAAAAGAATTACATTTTCAGTATTTTCTAAAGTACAGTTATATGACCTTTCGAAGAGTGTCAAAAGCGTACCAGTTTTCTGGCAACCTTAATTGATATTGTGTTATTATTCATAAAATGCTTCAGATTGTGAACATATGACATTCATGCGATAATAACACTTGCTTGAGAATAAAGTTTTGTAAGTTCGATAATCATTTTTACATCTAGTGAAATCTAGGAAGATTTAATTCTAAATTCAGATTAGTGTTACACATTTCACTATACTGTCAACCCATTAAAGGTGATCTTGATGCCTTGGTAAGCAGTTAATGACACTTTAAAAAACAAATCTGTTCATAGGAGAACGTGTTATTTAACTTTGTTTAACAAGTTGGGTATAATGAGGAAAGGGTTCTGAACTATTATAAGATATTTTCCAGTTTTCGCGATACTTCATTTTTGCCTACTTCCGCATATTATTACTAATATTTTAAAGGTACATTCTCATTCCTCTGCCTAACAAACTGTTTGAACAAAACATATTTATATAAATTAACTCAACTAACTATAGTAACTGTAGC
>SEYY01003266.1:25000-27500 GCA_009176605.1 Armadillidium nasatum
AAAATATATATCACGATATATAATATAATATAATAACTAAATATAGTAACACATTAATCTTTGATAAATATTTATTTTAAAAAAATAAAAAATGAAAAAATTAAATTGAAAAAGTAAATAAATTTGAATTTAAAATATATAAATATTATTATCTTAAAAATATATTAATAATTTAATAACTTTAATTTAAATTTTAATACAAGTTTATAATTTATTTTCTCTAAACTATTCATAGATAACTATTTAAAAAAAAAAAAAAAGGTTTTAAAATATTTGTGCATGATTTATGTATGTATGATGTATGTTGGGATATTGTGTAATACAAAATAATTTTCCTTAAAAATTTTATAGTATATTAATTATTATATAAAAAGAAAGTGCTTAAAATTTGATGTATAGTTTGTATAGGTGTATAATGTATAAATACAAAATATTTTTCTTTATATTTATTTATTAATTATTTTATAAAAAATTGGCTTTAAAATTTGATGTATATTATGTATAATGTATGATATAATACAAAATACAAAATTGTGTAAAAATAATGTATAAATACAATTCAGTTTTCTCTATATTTATTTATTAATTATTGTATAAAAAATTAGTTTAAAATTTGATGTATATTATGTATAATGTATATTGGTGTATGATGTAATGCAAAATACAAAATTGAGTAAAAATAATGTATAAATATAAAATAGTTTTCTCTATATTTATTTATTAATTATTTTATAAAACATTATTTTAATATTTAATGTATATAATGTATGATATGATATAATATGATATAATGTATATTGGTGTATGATATAATACAAAATACAAAATTCTATAAAAAATAATGTATAAATATAAAATAGTTTTCTTTATATTTATTTATTATTTTACAAGAAATTGGTTCAATATTTCATGTATATTATGTATGATACGATATAATATGATATAATGTATATTGGTGTATGATATAATACAAAATAGAAAATTCTTACCATTTCGACTGATCCATAATGACGGCGACTGAAAACTCCGCGTCGGGATATAAAATCACTGGAGGCGGATCTGTAACAAAAAGACCTTGGTTAATATTTCACTTTCCAATAATAATAATAATAATAATAATAATAATAATAATAATAGTAGAGTGATAACAATAATTGTAAATAGCAACAATAATAATAATAATAATAATAATAATAATAATAATAATAATAATAATAATAATAATAATAATAATAATAGTAAAAGTAATAATAATAGTAATAATAGTAATAATAATAATAATAATTAATAATAATAATAATAATAATAATAAATAATAATAATAATAATAAATAATAATAATAATAATAATAATAATAATAATAATAATAATAATAATACCACTGTCAGTTTTTGTTATTTTTATTTATCTTTTTTATTAATACTACTACTACTAATACTATTATTATTATTATTATTATTATTATTATATATTATTATTACTATTACTATTATTATTATTATTATTATTATTATTATTATTATTATTATTATTATTATTATTCTCATGTCAGTAAGCTAATACTAATCACTCACTGTGTTTTAGTAATGAAAACTTTATTTAATTCTTTATATTTATCTTCATTTTATTTTCCGAGTATCTATACTAGAAAATAAAACTTTTAATTCTATTTTAACTTTGAGAAAGTTTTTCCAAACTATTATATAAAGTTATTTAATTAACAAAGAAGATAAATTTTTTTACAAATTCTTCTTCGCGAAGATTTGAAAATCTTCACAGCCATTTTGAAAAAAAAAAAAAAAGTTATATAAATAAAGATTAAGGTTTACATCTTGCTTATAATAATAATAGTAGTAATAATAATAATAATTTCAAATATAATAATAATAATAATAATAATAATAATAATACAATAATAATTGATAATAATAATAATAATAATAATAATAATAATAATAAATAATAATGAATAATAATAATAATAGAATAATAATAATAATAATAATAATAAATAATAATAATAATAATAATAATAATAATAATAATAATGAAATAATGATAATAATAATAATAATAATAATAATAATAATAATAATAATAATAATAATAATAATAATAATAATAATGATAATGATAATAATAGAATAATGATAATAATAATAATAATAATAATAATAATAATAATAATAATAATAATAATAATAATAATAATAATAATAATAATAATAATAATAATAATAATAGAATAATAATGAATAATAATAATAATAATAATAATAGAATAATAATAATAATAATAATAATAATAATAATAATAATAATAATAATAATAATAATAATAATGATAATAATAATAATAATAATAATAATGATAATAATAATAATAATAATAATATTAATAATATTAATAATAATAATACATTGAAATTTCTACAAAAAATATATTGCGAATTTCTGATTGTGGATTTTAATTATTAAAGAAAACTTTATTTTAGTTTT
>SEYY01003266.1:32500-37500 GCA_009176605.1 Armadillidium nasatum
ATATATATATATATATATATATATATATATATATATACGTGTATGAGTGTCAGTAAGTGTGTGTAAGCATGTGAACTTCTATAGATGTGCATTAACCCATTTTTTCATTAATTTTATTACCTTTTTAATACTTTTACCTAATCACAAAAACCCCTTCCACCTCATCTCAAATTTTTGGTAACCCCGAAGTGAATATCTTTTTAATATTCAGAGTCAGATAGATTCAAATTGATTTTTATTCCTGAATGATCTCAATAATAATGGAAATATAAAACCATTACGATTGAGCCTATTATATTTGAATTTAAAAAAAAAAAAAAGTACGGGAATTACGTGATTACATTTATACGAAATGTATTTTTTAACGTATACTTTAACGTATACTTTTAGTATCTCTTTTTTTTTTTGATTCGAACTCAAATTTGTATGCAAAGAAATATATTTTTTTTTTGATGAACTATTTGAAGGGTTTAATCGCTCCATTCAAAGCATATATGATTAAAATTCGTTAAAGTATGAATAGAACAATACAATCATCGACTCGCTCCGGAATATTTTAAAGGAAATCGCATGTACGAACCCTCATTACCGTTAATACGGAATACATCTACAAGCATTAACTCAATTTTCTGAATAAATTAGTTATTATTATTATTATTATTATTATTATTATTATTATTATTATTATTATTATTATTATTATAATTGTTATTTTTATTATTATCGTTATTATTATTATTATTATTACTATTATTATGATTATTATTATTATTATTATTATTATTATTATTATTATTATTATTATTATTATTATTATTATTATTATTATTATTATTATTATTATTATTATTATTATTATTATTATTATTATTATTATTATTATTATTATTATTATTATTATCATTATGTCAAAAATTTCTTGCTCTCAAAATACTTATTTTATTACTATTATTGTTTCGAATTTTTAGAATTATTACTGTTTATGATATTACAAATATTTTCATTATAATTTTTATTAGTATTGAGTATATTATTTCTAGTTATTATTATTATTTCTATTATTATCATTGTTCTCGTTATTATTTCATCATTATTGTTATTATTATTTTTATTTTTGTTATTATTATTATTATTATTATTATTATTATTATTATTATCATTAGTATTTTTGTTATTAATATTATTATTATTATTAACCTTGCCATTAAAATAATTATTAACTTATAGTTATTTCAGAATTATTATTGTTATTGCTTTTTGAATTTTTTTTTATTTTTATCCTTATTATTATTTTTTAAAGAAATAGATTAAGTTAAGATTATGACTATAATGTTTAATTCATTTTAAAATTTACAATATTTAAAATTTGCTTTCTTTTTGCAAAATTATATTATGTTTTTAAGTATAATTTTAATGGGCTTAAAGGACGAATTCGTCTTCCCAGAAGCCCATTTCTGTTTTGCATCAAAACATGTAAAGTACACGATATTTATTTATGTGAATTCGTAACTGATAAAATAAAGATTAAAGATAATATTAATAATAATATTATTATTATTATTGTTACTATTAATATTATTATTATTATTATTATTATTATTATTATTATTATTATTATTATTATTATTATTATCATATTATTATTATTATTAATTATTATTTTTATTATTATTATTATTATTATCATTATCATTATTTTCATTATCATTATCATTATTATTATTATTATTATTATTATTATTATTATTATTATTATTATTATTATTATTATTATTATTATTATTATTCATTATGTTTGATCATAATGTACTTCCTTGAAACATTACATTATCCATTCTTCAGGAAACCAAGTTGCATTTTATATTAACAAAAGAATTATTATTATTACTATTATTTAATTCATTTTTTAAAATAAATCAAATTTTAAACACTTACTAACTTATCTTTTAAAATTCTCCTCAGGATAAAAAAAAAAAAAAAAAAAAAATAAAAAAAATTTGATTTAATAGTATTTGATATTCTCCAGAGAAGCATTTTGTTTTAGGTTTTAATATAAGTATGGGATTAATCTCATGAAAGCACTTTCTATAAGCTTTTGCATAATGACACGAAATATTCTTTGAAATACATTTAACATTTTCTTTCAAGCTTTCACATAAGTACATGATGCATTTTTTGAAATATATTTCCTTTAAAAGTTGTTATAAGTATATGATACATTTTTTGAAATACATTTTCTTTTAAGTTGTGATATAAGTACATGATACATTTTTTGAAATATATTTTCTTTTCAGTTGTCATATAAGTACATGATACATTCTTGAAATACATTTTCTTTTGTCATATAAGTGCATGATACATTTTTTGAAATATATTTTCTTTTAAGTTGTCACATAAGTACATGATACATTCTTTGAAATACATTTCTTTTTAGTTGTCACAAAAGTACATGATACATTCTATAATACATTTTGTCTTCAAGGCGGTACATAATACATCCTAAGAAACATTTTATTTTAAGGTATCAAAACGATACATAATACACTATTTGAGATTGAGTTGTAAGCTTTTGATTTAGTACAGATTTATTAAGCTTTCCATTTGATACAAATACTTACAATACATTCTTTGAAATTTTGTATCATTTACATTTACAATTAAAGCATAATAAATTGTTCTGGAATTAAAATTAAAATAAATAATAAAATATTTTTTTTTTTTTTTTTTTTTTTTTTTTTTTTTAAATTTTTATATATTAATTCAAAAAATATATTATAGTTGTTCACTAAAAATATCATTTAAATTAAAATACTTTCAGCTATATTAATTCAAAATAATTATATATATTATTAAAAATATATTAAAATTAAAAATTAATTATAATTATTAATTTTTATTTAAAGGAAAAAGGAAATTAACTAAAATTGAAACAAATATGAAAATTAAGTATTAAATTAATGAAACATTAATTACATAAAAGAAAATGTAAAAAAATAAAAATTTTAATTTAATTAAAAATAAAAAGTATAATTAATACTTTAGAAACTTTTAAATATATACATCCGTTAATCAGAGCAAATTATTATATTTTTTAATTATTTTTTTTATTTTTTTCAGTTATACAATTAATTTTAATTGGATTGATTTTTATTAAAACGCACCTGTGAACTGACCTGCATACATTTGCAGTCTATCAAATAATGTATCCATCCATGTGTTATATATATATATATATATATATATATATATATATATATATATATATATATATATATATATATATATATATATATATATATATATATATATATATATATATATATATATATATATATATATATATATAGTTTCCTCTGGTGCGCAAAGGCCGGAGGTCTACCAATATCCACGAGAGTTGGGGATCATTCGGAAACTGGTCGCTGTTGGCCGACGTGACCCGATATATATATATATATATATATATATATATATATATATATATATATATATATATATATATATATATATATATATATATATATATATATATAATATATATATATATATATATATATATATATATATATATATATATATATATATATATATATATATATATATATATATATATATATATATATATATATATATATATATATATATATATATATATATATATATATATATATATATATATATATATATATATATATATATATATATATATATATATATATATTATATATATATATATATATATATATATATATATATATATATATATATATATATATATATATATATATATATATATATATATATATATATATATATATATATATATATATATATATATATATATATATATATATATATATATATATATATATATATATATATATATATATATATATATATATATATATATATATATATATATATATATATATATATATATATATATATATATATATATATATATATATATATATATATATATATATATATATATATATATATATATATATGCTCTCTGAGCTGAGCTGAGTTTGTTAATAAAAAGATATACAGTTCTAACTGTTTCCTTTCTGCGGTTCTCAAATCTTGTACTGTCAAGTTTGCCTTCTATTTTGGTAATCAGTTTTGCTTATACCTACAGTGCAAAATTGTCCTAACGAATCGTTGGGACGAGTGGCAAAAAATGTAACAGTAAAATTTTCCGTAGAAAAAAGACTTGTTAAGTATAAGAAAGTCGCTTCACCCATTTATTTGCTTACAAGAAAATAACTGAAAAAAATTTGTTGTGACATTTTAGTCACTTGTCTCAACGATTCGTTAGGACAATTTTTGAAGTGTATCAACTTCAATCTTTCCTATCCTGCCGGAAGCAGGTGCCAAAAAAAATGGTGGTCGTTTCATTTCAAGCTTCTATTTCAAGTTTTCGATCTTTTCCTTTAGCATAAAGAATTGAAAATTTTTTTATATTTTATATCATTTTATCTCAAATCACCATTTTAGTTTCAGTAAGGAGCGCTATACTGTTGCTCAGTAAGGAGTTAGTTTCAGTAAGGAGCGCTCTACTGTTGGTCTTCTTTTTCTTTTCTCTGATTTCCTTTTCGCACTTTGCTGCATTTCCATGAATCCTTTGCTGTATCGAAGGCATTTGATTGTTGGCACAAAGCTTTGAATTTAAAAAAAAAAATTATACTATCTGTTACTAACATTCACTCTGTAACCATCTCTCTGTTTTGCTTCATGGTCGTTCTATAACTTCTATTATAGACGGTCATCGCTCATCCTTTTAATCTATTAATAGTGGTGTTCCTCAGAGATATAATCAACTCCAAACTACTTTTTCCTTCTTTTAATTTATGACTTTTTAGTCTCTTTTTTCTCTTATTCATTCCACCCTTTGTTTTACTCCCTTTCAATTTAAGAGATGCTTCGTTTTCAAACAAATAGCTGATAATAAAACGGTCACCTAAGAACAACTAACCTCTGATTTTTTCTAGTATTTCTAT
>SEYY01003266.1:42500-45000 GCA_009176605.1 Armadillidium nasatum
TATATATATATATATATATATATATATATATATATATATATATATATATATATATATATATATATATATATATATATATATATATATATATATATATATATATATATATATATATATATATATATATATATATATATATATATATATATATATATATATATATATATATACTAGAAAAATCAGTTTTACAAAAGGAAAAAAAAATTTTAAGTATCTAAAAACTAACTCAAATATAGATTTTTTTTGTTGAAATAATAAGAAAATAAGAAAAATATATTTGAATTCAAAAGCTGTACGCAAATATATATATATATATATATATATATATATATATATATATATATATATATATATATATATATATATATATATATATATATATATATATATATATATATATATATATATATATATATATATATATATATATATATATATATATATATATATATATATATATATATATATATATATATATATATATATATATATATATATATATATATATATATATATATATATATATATATATATATATATATATATATATATATATATATATATATATATATATATATATATATATATATATATATATATATATATATATATATATATATAATATATATACTGCTAATGATGTTATAATTTTCGAGGAATCGAACCCGGGTCCAAAAGATGGAAGTCCGTTGTGTTGACCACTACTCCACTGATGGTTCAAAATGAAATAATCCAGAACTTCTACTGACATATCGCCTAGTGAAAAGTCCCTTCAATATTTCACCGACCACAACTTGGGCGTAGCGTCAACATGGACCAGGTTCTATCCTGAATATAAACCGCAGTGCAAAATTTTTATTATTATATATATATATATATATATATATATATATATATATATATATATATATATATATATATATATATATATATATATATATATATATATATATATATATATATATATATATATATATATATATATATATATATATATATATATATATATATATATATATATATATATATATATATATATATATATATATGTATGTGTGTGTGTGTGTGCGCGTATGCGTGTTCGTGTGCGTGCGTGCGTGTACGTGTGTGTGTGTAAGAAATCTTTCTAGTATAATTTTATTACCAAATTAAAAATGATGCTTGAAAAATAAGAAAGAGTAAATCAGAAAGAAATTAGGATGAAAAAAAAAGGAGGAAAGAGAAGAAGGAAGAAGAAAAAAGACGAAGAAATACAGAAGTGGGAAGATTATTCTTCTCTCTTCATTCATGATGAAGACAATCTTCTTCAAATTCATCACTGAGTCTTCATATTATTTAGTTTGTGCATCGCAAGAATAGTAATTTCTAAAAAGTTGTGAAAAAAAAAATTATAGATTTTTCTCAAAATCCAACATCCTCCCTCCTCCCACCTCCTCATCCCCCTCCCCCTCCCCTTCTCTCCTTTTTTTATTATAAAACAAAATTGAAGAAAGAAAGAAAGAAAGAAAAAAAAATCAAATCAAATCATAAATAAGGAAAAAGAATGAAAGCAAACCGAAATGATTACAATAAATTTTCAAACACAATGAAAATATTTGATAATCCACAATGGCATATATTAGAGATGGAGTCCGTAAATCCAGTCACTCTCACGTAAAAAGTACACACCATCATATGAGAGCTTGTCAACATGAAATACTACAGTAATACTTACATGAGGATATGTGTTCACATACATAGGTGGGGGGGGGGTTGTATGAAACTCTTCTTGTGCGAGCAAAGGAATGCAATTTTAGTCATCATGATGGGAAAAATAAAATGAATTTTTACGTATATTGTGAGAGAAGAACATTGTCCCCGGAATTGGTAATATATATATATATATATATATATATATATATATATATATATATATATATATATATATATATATATATATATATATATATATATATATATATATATATATATATATATATATATATATATATATATATATATATATATATATATATATATATATATATATATATATATATATATATATATATATATATATATATATATATAATATATATATAAACTGTGAAGATTGAAGGCTTAAGGCGTTTGCCATAAATTAATTTGTTTTGTTTTTTTGTTGTTTTTTTTGTTTTGTTTTGTTTTTTTGTTTTTTTTCACAATTAGCAAACAATGCTCTAATCATTTATTATCAGCATTCTTTCGTACCATTTCAGTACTCCTAGATTTGCTCTTTCTATCAGACATTTTTCCTAGCAGCATATAGATTTTTATCTTTATTTTTCTAATATTATATTTTTTTTAAAATTACCTCACATATATTCTCGAAGCTTTTCAGTTTCAAAATCTCAAAATTTTTATCATCTTCGAATGCACTGCCGAAGTCTCGCATTCATACAAGAAAGTTGGATTTAAAATATGCAAGGAAATAATTTTCATATTTAAATGGTTTTCCAAGACTACTTAACAGGTTTTAATC
>SEYY01003266.1:65000-77500 GCA_009176605.1 Armadillidium nasatum
AGAGAGAGAGAGAGAGAGAGAGAGAGAGAGAGAGAGAGAGAGAGAGAGAGAGAGAGAGAAAAGTGAAAAAGAGAGAAAGTGTAAAAGAAATTGAGAGTAAGTGAGTAAGAGAGAGAGAGAGAGAGAGAGAGAGAGAGAGAGAGAGAGAGAGAGAGAGAGAGAGAGAGAGAGAGAGAGAGAGAGAGAGAGAGAGAGAGAGAGCGCCCATGTACTAACGAATTTACTCCTCTGTTACTATGCGGAGGACCTTCTACTGCATCAGTTCCAGACAGGCAAACCCAAACTGTTCTCTCTCTCTGTCCCAATTGCAATTAATAATTTTATGCAAATTTATTGCGATCGCTTATTATAGATGTTTATTATTGCTCCAAACGCAAATACCTTGCAATACATTTTCATAACTATTATTATAATCTTGATTATTTTTATTATTATTATTATTATTATTATTATTATTATTATTATTATTATTATTATTATTATTATTATATTATTATTATTATTATTATTATTATTATTATTATTATTATTATTATTATTATTATTATTATTATTATTATTATTTATTATTATTATTATTATTATTATTATTATTATTATTATTATTATTATTATTATTATTATTATTATTATTTTTATTAATTATTAATTATTATTATTATTATTATTATTTTAAGATTGAAGCACCACTGTATCTTGAATCATATATGCGCTATATTATTTAATTTAATATAAACTACTTTATAATATATATATATATATATATATATATATATATATATATATATATATATATATATATATATATATATATATATATATATATTATATATATATGTATGTGTGTGTGTGTGTATGTGCTGATGTGTGAGTGAAAATTTTGTATTTTTTTTTGCATGTTTCTGTATGTGGGCAAGTATGTATACATGTAGGTTTAGAATGGTCGGTTTCAGTGTAGATGAAATTCATTGGTGAATAGATGAGCATCTCTGCAACAAATCATATAGATATTTGTGTGTTCTCTTTTGCTTCAAGTGTGTTCGTACATACTGTTCTTTCTTTCCAATCCTAGGCTGTTTCGCTTGGAATTCTCTATTCTGTCTAAATTTTAAGTTTACCTTTTCCGTTATAAGTTCACTAGTTTTGGGTTATAAGATAGTTATTTTTCATTTTATTTTTAATTTTAATTGTTTTTTTTTTTTCCCTGTTTTTGTTTTGTTTTTGTTTTTGGTATTTATTTATTTATTTATTTATTTATATATTTTTTTATCATTATTCATCACCGTAATGCAAGTTATTATATTATTCACTCAGTTCGTGTTATTGCCGTTGATATTATTTCTTTATTATAATTAATCTATATTATTTTATCCTCTGCAGCAATCTTGAGAATGACATAATATTGTCGAAACGTTGATTTCATGTAATTGCTATTTATAAATAATGTTATTTTTATTAGATGCTGCCATATAATGTAATACCAATTATAAAATGCTACTTTTATTTAAAATAAAATCCTATTTTTTAATTTAAAATAAAGCTTAAAAAGAAGCTATATATATATATATATATATATATATATATATATATATATATATATATATATATATATATATATATATATATATATATATATATATATATAATATATATATATAATATTTTATATGCTGTAATCTTCCTTGTATATGTATATCTAAATATATTTACACGATGTAAGTATATAATTAAAACATTCGGTTGCTTACACTTGTTTTCCCTTTAAAAAATAAAAGGAAAGAAAAATGGTTGATCAATTATGAACGTCTATCCTTTGAGGGTTTTCTCTTCGCTATTTGCAGTGAGTCACTCCATAAATATTTATGTCCACTTTTATACTAAATAAACAGACCTTATTTAATTTTCAGAGCAAATACAGACACGAAGTCGAAACAGAATTTTATAGAAACCGACTTTTATTTATATTTACTTTTAAAGTTAGGAAGAAGAAGAAGAAAAAAAAATATATAAATAAATTATTCTGTGTTAGATAAATTTTCGGACTACCTCCATTCCTGATTTTAACCTTTTCATCGAGTACTATGTTATATATATATATATATATATATATATATATATATATATATATATTATATATTATATATATATAATATATATATATATATATATATATATATATATATATATATATATATATATATATATATATATATATATATATATATATATATATATATATATATATATATATATATATATATATATATATAATATTATATATATATATATATATATATATATATGCACATATATATGGAGTATCAGATCTTAAGAACAATATAAAGGCAATAGAGTTTTCTTGTTAAAATTGGAAGCACTAAAATTTACAATTTATTTGCTTTTCTTTATTCTAGATTAAGACTTGTATATATAATATATATATATATATATATATATATATATATATTATATATATATATATATATATATATATAATATATAGTATATATATATATAATATATTATATATATATATATAGGAAAAAAAAAAAAAAAAAAAAAAAAAAAAAAAAAAAATATTATATATATATATAATAATTATACTCTATATATAATAATAAAGATAATACCTATCAATTGGAACAGTAAGAAGAAATAAACCAACTAAGAAAAGGCTAAGTATATAAATGAGGTCCAAGACATAGCAAGAAAAAAAGAAGCCAGAGCTGAGAGAACCAGAGTCATACTAACCTAAGGTAAGTATAGAATACTACTACCATACTACGGTAGGCGAGTAACCAATGCTAGAAAAAGAAACTCAATAAATATAAGTAAGTAAATACCTATAGGATGAATAACTCGATAACATATAGCGCCAAACTCGAGTCACGTACATAACTAGGAATAAATAAATACTCAGATCCTGAAATGCATAACTATATCCTCAAAAATGCTAAACATATAGTCAACCTACAAACAAGGAAGAATATATACATAAATGTATATATATATATATAGATAATCAAAACAAAGATATAAGGATCAACCAAACAGTGCCGTATATAATAAATGCGTCATACTAGCAAACCGGTCTCATACCATATCATGTAACCTGAAGGATCCTAGCCTATATACAGGGAATATACGCAGCCGATACGAATAAAAAAATATAAGGTTCATCAATAACTCAAACACCAATATGGATTGTAATACTTTACTCAGGACACTCACCAAGAATACAGTACATCACACCAACCCAACCCGACAATCACTTAATATATATCATTTCACTGTTAAATTTACGTTAAACACTGAACTTTAACCCTTCATAAATCAAATACAGCATGAGATGCTATGCCAAACCACCCAGTACAAAATACTCATACCTGGCATCATTAATAGTCACAAATATCCTACAATCCTAAAACACATGCCAAAGACATCTCAGTCAATCAGATACTAATGCCATGCTACCTTCCAAGCCGAACCGCAGCCCTATGACCCAGTGAATCTATCCCTCAGTTTCTGCTAACACTAATATATTATATTTGAACAGAGTATCAATAGAAAATCTACTGATAAATGGCAGCTTAGAGAATTCTCGACAAAACAAACAGCTAGACTTCTATACACGTTGCGAGACGAACCACATCGAACAGAACTGATAAAACTTCGTAGCCGAATCAGTACAGATATATATCGTATCGAGACAATAATATTTCTTAACTGATCACATGCAAGTCTGAATACTCTACAGAACCACATCTCACATATAAGATAGGAGCAAGTGTCACCTGAACCACGCCACCAACATCTACCATAGAGTGACACCTGTTTCGCTGGCACATAAACGAAATCTGCCTTAATATCATACATTCTCTGATCTCTCTCTCGTTCGTAGCTTCCCTACTCATACTCCTCCATCTCTCATCGTGGCAACTAATCAGCGCCTCCACCTCACGTCATACTGCATACTCATCCTTCTCTGCATCCTCCTTGATACCTCATATCCTCTCTCTTACTCTCTCTTATTTTCTCTCTGCAATCATCTCTCTCTTATTTTATCTTCTACGTCCATCTGTACTATGTGTCCTGTCTAGTTCTTCTATCCTGATCTCTCCACTATGATCTACAGTCTACTAGTGTCCAGTCATATATCTCAATAATCTCCTCTCTCTCCTCTCAAAATTCCTATAGGTTATATAGAATAATTATCTTACTATTATTCCTTTAATATCCTCAATAATTACCTATATATCTGTTCTTACCTACATAAGTCTTTGCTGATTTAAATTTTATATATCTACTTTATTAACCTTAAAGGTAGAATTAATACTGGTTATTTCATTATATAATAAAATTAGTATCTTTACAATATATTACATCCTTTATACTTAGAATAAATCCTTATTTCTATTATACTCAAATTCAATACCAAATATCTATTAACATATATATCTGAATATTATATTCCTATTAATAATATATTAAAATACCGTCTTATTATCCGTTACATACCGTCTTTTCGGTCAATTAAATACCGGTACCGTCACATACTGTCAAATATAATATATAAATTTCCCCTATCATTTGTCTATAAAGTATAAATATTATAAAAAATAATATAAATCGAAACTACAACTCAATCATCCAGTCGCCATATCTTACAACAACTCTAAACTAATAAATACTCAATACCTACAACGTTGAGTAAAAATCTAAAGTAGCATGAAATCCAGAACCCAATCCAGTATAGTATTATATATTTACTATATATCCCTGAATTGGCAGAAGCTAGTGATAAAAGCTCCAATCCAGCTCCCGTTAAGTACTGTAATAATGATATATCCAAAGTCAACGAAAATAAAGAGATATGTATATATAGCTGAATGTTAAGTGCAACATATTTGCCTGAGCTATAGTCTTTTCCATTTAACGCATTGATTTATATAATTAACGAGCTGAGAAATATAAATGAACAACATGAAGATTAATCATAATTCATGATTAGATGTGAAAATGAAATGTAAGCTGGTAATTTCAGCGAAAAGGTCTTCGAGACCATGATATATTAACCATACCATGTCCTTGCCAGATTTAAGCTATAAATAATTTATTTCACATTATAATGTGAGGTATAACTAGAATATAAATTTTGTGTGTAACAATATAGTAAGATTCAGTGCTTAACAGAACAACCTGTGGTCCATAATACTCGAGGCCAACATTAAATGTATGTGTAGCAACTATAGTACGTTCGCTAAGGTTTGTAATATTACATTAACAACATTCACAAATCAGCTTAAGATAGATTATAACTACTCTCATTTATAGAACAACATATCAATTATAAGACCCGATGTTCATGATGCCGTGTATTGAAGATAATTTAAAGTAGGTGGCCCAATACTGCTACTTATAATTACAAATGTAGTGAAAATAGCCTCAACATATGAAATATCAAGACATTTTAATTTCGTTATCTCGACATACAAACTTATAACATATACTATTTGCACCTCGTTCCCTCTCAACATATCCCGCACAATTCTTGCGAAAGCCACAATCTCGAAAATTAAATTAATTACCTCTCTCTTTCAAACATTTTCCTCAAATTTCATAAAAAAAAAAAAGGCACGATTTTTTCTTTAAATTCAATTTAAAATATACTAAAAATTTTAAAAGATTCCATTAAAATATGTTACAAAATTACAAGAATATTAAAAAAAAGGTTAATAGACTTTAAAATATCTGTCCTTATAAAGTAGTGTATTATATTTTAAAAATTATACGATTAGTTTCCTATATGTCATATATATATATTATATCATAGAATAGTATTAAATATGTGTATATTATATATATATATATATATATATATATATAATATATATATATATATTAGTGATTGGCGAATCCGCTTCCGAGAAGCCATCGCTCATTAAAATTATACATCTGCATTCGCACTTGCGAAAATTCAACATTCGCATCCGCAAATAAGAAAAAATATTGGACATTGCGATCCATCACTAATTATATATATAATATATATATATATATAATATATATATATATATATATATATATTTAATATATATATTATATATATATTATGTATATATTCCATACAGAGATGGAATTTATTAGTTTTTCATTTTAATTTATTCTCAAAACTCTAAGTGGAAAAATAATACTTTTCATTTCCCTACTGTATCTAAACAAAATATATACTAAAAACTTCCATATATAGAATCACTTACATCTCAACTTAATAGAAATATTCTTGCTATACTTTAAGCTACATTCCACCAATGCCAGTTCATTCTTATAAATTATAACTCTCCCTCAATTCATATCTTCATCAGACCGAAGGAATCTCTCATATTGCTTCTCAGATCCTTATTAATTAATTTATTTAAGTGTGCCAGCTGTAATGAGGCTTATGAAGGACAAACTGGTCTGCAATTAAAAATGAAGATTGATAGGCATAGAGGAGTTTTCTTTAGAACTGACCTTCCTCTTTGCTCTCCTCAACACTCTGCCATAAAAGACCATGGAGTTATCCACCCTTTTTCTTCTTCTAATTCCTCTATTTTGATCGTAGGATATCCGAGTTTTATATATAAAAACACATTGCTCACCCTTAAATGATGAAGCTTCTTCAATAGTCCTTTTTCCCAAAATAGCCCTGCCTTTTTATTTTTATTTAATTTTTATTTATTTTATTTCAGTATCAGTATCATGAAAGCAAATAACAATCTAATTGATACTAGTGCTACACAAATAATTCTCTATTCTTATAATATCTAGAATAAATAATAGTTGAACAGTGTTATAGTTAATGTGAATCAGATAATATTAAAATGATAATGAAAAATCTAAAAAAAAATGGCCTGGAGAAACAGTTGACCGAATAAATGAACTCTAACATGAGAATGCGATATGGCAGATCACCACTAGCAATTTATTATATGGAGTATGTGTAAACCTATATTAAGCTAATAGACTCAATATGTCGTATTAAATTCAGCCTCTGAATTTAGGTATTATAAATGTGTACTTCATCTATTTGACGAAAAATAAAGCTTATTACATTTACATATATAATATATATATATGTATATATAACTATATATAAATAAATTTAATAATTTACCAGTTAAATTATATAATTATTTAATAATATTACTTCATTTATTAATGTACTTTACATTTTTACTATATATATCATAATTAATATTTAAAAATTATATCCAGTATAAATTTATATAATTTAATCTTCTAATATATAATAAATACTATTAATAGTGTTTAGTAAATATTATATTTATATTATAATAATTAATTTGTGATATATTTATTATAATATATTATATACTCAATATCTAAAATATATATTATTTATATATCATTATTTAGTATATATATTTTCAACTTTGCTACTGCATACATTCATTATAACAAATATACATTTGTCAAGACATTATAACTCTTATATCAGATATAATATACTATATTAATACATATACATTAGCTTTTGATACGTCTTAATTGTGTCCCTTCATACTTTCTTAAATATCAGTACTTGCTTGCTGATGTACTATCATATTTCAATTTTAGGTGTATGGCTATACCACTTCACCGACAATCCGCTATTCTCTTACTATGTAGTAAATCATTGTGATATATAATTATATTATTTTAATGAGCCCTGCGAACATCCTATTTCACTATATCTTTGTAATACAAATATTTCATTTATTTAATTAATAATAAATATTATTGTTAATTTTAACATTATTATTATCATCAACATTAATAATAATACTTTATTTAAACATTATATGCAATCATTCTTGATCATTCTATGTTTATTGTTATTTCTACATATACTATACCTAAATTTCAAATTAAATATCTAAATTCTCTCATATTTCTAATAGTTATTTATCAATGATATAATTACAGTTAATCCCCAATTCATCAGTCATTCCTATGTCACGCGCAAATCATCTCTTCTGTGAGTCGCAGACATACTCCTCTAACATAGTCAACAGTGACAATCTCATACAATCTGGTCATAATATGATAGATATAATTTAGCAATACTCACCGACACTCCGTCTCACAATCTATTACTATTAATAACTGAATTCTATATATATAGTGAAATGTATAAATTCAAAGATAACTACAAGTACTAATCATTCACTATGAATGCAATTTATTATATAAAATGTGACCAAAAGACTTATGGTCAGTATAACCTGATTCCCCTATGTATTATATATTATATATATATATATATATATAGTCTGAAAATTGGAAATTATCAGTGTATACATATGGTTAAGCAAAATTATACGCTACCGATGCCGATCATAATATAAATAAGTAAAAAGATCTATTGACTATGTCACATAGAAAGCATAAAATATCGAATAACTAACATCAATGAATGCAAATCACGTTGGTGTAGCTGACTCGTAGTGCAAGATATCGCCCCAATCCTCACTGATATGTGTCTATCTCTCTGCGATGTAGGCACGATATTATCCTATAATATACTCTTTCTTCCAACCTGCCTGGATCTTCTACAGCACTATACATTTCTAGAATCTATAAACCTCTCTGACAATTCTTACTGCTACTATAGCGTTCACTACTTCATAACTTATACTACTCCATATGGCAAACTTCACAACCTCAACCCTCGCGACATAAGTTAAAGGTCTGGCAATACCTACTGCCATATCGACTACCAAGGTAAGTTAGTCTGTAGATACTTAAGATTCAGGTATAGCCCAACTACAACGTACCAGCTAATATACCATTAAATAATAGGTATATACATAAGTATAAACAATGGATGTAGTAATAAGTATAGACATATCATATGAGATGTATGTGTGTATAGTAGAACTATACCTCAATAAGTATAGATTGAGTATGTGTGTGTGTCCAATAGTGTGTGTGTGAATTGTGTGTGAAAGATGATGTGCCGATATAAGATAGTGCCGAGGCCCAAATGCCCTGTGTTGTGTGTAGATGCGTGTGTAGTGTGTTGATAGTGTGTGTGAGAAAGAAGCGTTAAATGTTAAAGTAGGTAGCAGTGGATGTAATTGTATACGTCAGTATATTTAACTAATATTAGAATCGTGATATTCATAACAATTAACAGTAATAACCCTTGGCTAACCTCTCCCAATTAAAACTCTATACTCAGACATGTTTGCCAGTACTGTGAATTAACATTAATTATAAATAGAGGATAAGGTAACTAGAGTGCAGATTAGATTTCTTATAAATAAATATCATTATTATATCATCTTTTGCACTAGGCAAAATCATAATATTAAATTTTGACTGGTGAACACAGTCGAGTAAATGAGAGATCTCAATAATTATGAACTAGCAATATAATACTTCAATATATGTGAAGAAATTAGTGCGAAAAACGCAGCAAGATTACAAAGTAATAACTAGTAAAGAGCGACTACTCGTTACAATATAATACTCAAAGAATAAAGCAATATCCAAAATAATATAAACAAACTATTATAATATATTAATGATGATAATAATATATACCAATGTACCTACCAAAATCTACTCATAATAGGTCAGATAATAACCTATTACCCTACCAGGCCTGATACTCAAATCCCCTACTAGTTAAGTAATACCTATATTATAAACAAACCATAAATCACTACTAAGAAATATATAAATAAACCAACATCTTAGCTCATATCAACTCTCAAACCGAATAAAACATATCATAATCTCAAAACTTATTACCTCATGCAACACCCTACCTAAAACCCACCCTATACCTATTGTGTGATGTATGTTGTTGTACTTGACATAAGTAATATATAATAGACTATTATGTATTATAGACTAATACTATTTTCTGCAGTCTGTTCATTATATAGAATAAAATGGCTTATTATTATTATTATTATTATTATTATTATTATTATTATTATTATTATTATTATTATTATTATTATTATTATTATTATTTATTATTATTATTATAAAATTGACAGTAAACACTGGATATGGCCTGACCAAAATAGAAGAATTGTTTCGCTTGCGATAAAAGCCTGATAAGAAATATGTTTCGACAGTATCTTTTCCTTTCAAATCAATTCCGATAAGAAAGTCCAGAGAAATACACAAATCCACAAAAAAAAAAGATAGAAGAGGATATCCTTTCAGAAATTGAGATCAAAGGCCGACATGACCATGTACATGATGTAAGTCAAATGGAAGTAGAGGAAAGGGAATTTTTAAGCGAACACCATCAGCAGAACAAAGTAAAACAGATTGTATCATTACTAATCCGAGTATTTTGAAAGCTTAAAAAGCATTTTGAAGAACGTTTGGTTAAAGTCATTAGAATATTTTCGTATAAAAGGGATTCAAACTTTTCAAATATCATATTTATACTCTCTCAAGACGTCTTCTCAAAGTAATTCATATATTAAATTAGGGAGAAGTCTAATCTTTGGCAATGATAACATTCTGTTGTTGGAGTCTGGATTCACTTTATAGGCTTACGTCTTTATACACTTGAATACACTGTACGCTCGTACAATTTATACACTTACGCATTCCTTTTATCTTTCAAAGGAATCACCAACAACTAAATTCCTCACAAGTTGATCCTCTAAGATGCTGCAAACCTTGAACAACTAGAAATCCACCTCTGCCTACACAACTTGTGGGTACTATATATATATATATATATATATATATATAATATATATATATATATATATATATATATATATATATATATATATATATATATATATATATATATATATATATATCTTCGAACTTATGTTTTTTTATTTTTATCTACAGTATATACTTTATTCATTTGCATAATATAGTTTTTTTTTTTTTTTTTTTTTTTTTTTTTTTTTTTTTTTTTTACACTCACGGGCAAGCCCTATTCAAGGAGGGGGTGTTAAAAGAACAAAACTGAAACTAAAAGAGCACAAAATCCGAAAAACAAAAAGCCACCCCTACAGTACCCACCTAACGCAAACCTGGGCGCAGACGCGGGTTTTAAAGAAATTGAGGTTAAATGCGGAGGGAAATACAGAAGATGGAAGAGAGTTCCACAAAACAGATGTGGCAGGAAAGAAAGAGGCACCACAGCGGACAAGCCTGGAGTTGCCTATGTCCACGCAAAATTGATGCGCGAACATTGCACCCTTGTGCTTCGAGGACGCCGTAAAGGTGGAGGTACACGGGTGGATAGTTCCCTCGAGCATTTGCCGCTGTAGTACCTATAGAAAAGAGACAAGGCACCAACATCACGTCGCAAAGATAAAGAGTCAAGAGAATTAGAAAGAGCGGGACAGTTTATAAGTCCTTTAGCCTTAGTTTAATAATAGTTTAATTACTAGTTATCTCAATCACCTTATTTATCTATCTATCAATCTATCTATCTATATGTCTGTCTATCAATCTATCATCTATCTATCTATATATCTATCTATCTATCTATCTATCTATCTATTTATCTACCCATATATTTATCTATCTATCTATATATATATATATCTATATATCTATCTATATATATATATATATATATATATATATATATATATATATATATATATATATATATATATATATATATATATATATATATATATATATATATATATATATATATATATATATATATATATATATATATATATATATATATATATATATATATATATATATATATATATACCTGTTAAGAGAAAATTCTTGTTTTGAAACTTTGTTCATTAATATTATGATCAAAGACAGAGAAGTATTTTTCTTGATAGTTTTGCGCATGAATAGCAACACAGTTTATTCATACAAGTTTTTTTTTTCTCTTATTTCTTATTTTTTTATTGTCTATATATTTTTTTTTACTTTTTTGTTATTTTTTATTTTTTTTTTTTACTTTATTTGAAGAGAAATTCAAGGGAAAGCGTTGTTGATATAACTTACGCAACTGAATTTATATATACATAAATATAATTTTTTTTTTTTTTTTTGTTTTCTTTTGTTTTGTTTTTTAAGGTTTTTTTTAAAAGGTTTTTCTTTCTTCTGGGGGAAACTGACAGATCAAAGAAACATGATCAACTTCAGGGCAGAAATAACAACTTGAATCAACTTGAGGATATGTGCAAACAAAACACAAAAACAATAACAGTCTAAGATGACAACAACAACTGCATTGCATTTTTTTTTTTTTTTCTTTTTTTTGTATTGACAGCAACAATAGTAATAGGTTTCTTTTAAAGGCAAAATATTAAAATATTAGTTTGAACCCTTTCATGAAAGATATTTATTTATACGAAATATTAAATACTATTTTTTATTAACTGTTAATTTTTCCAAAAAAAAAAAAAAAAAAAAAAAAAAAAGAAAAAAAAAAAAAAAATTTAAAATTCAGATAGTAAGGAAAAATAACATTATTTAAAAAACTT
>SEYY01003266.1:85000-90000 GCA_009176605.1 Armadillidium nasatum
TCTAAACTTCTTCAAGCCATGAGTGAGGCAAGCTGTCATAGACCTTGTGGTAATCTGTCCAAGACATGCATAAGTTTTATTGTGTTCTTTTACTGTTTTCAATAATCATCTTATTTATTAGTTTCTGTTCCTTTTAAGTTCCATATGAGTCCTTACTGCATCCATCCATTCTGTTCTTCATTTAATATATTGTTACTTGTTACTTATTTCTGTATTCTCGTTGTTAATATTCCAGTCAATGTTTTGTATACTGTTGAAAGGCAAGTTATTGGTCTATATTTACTGGGGTCAACCGTTTTCTCTGATTTTGGAAGCAATATGGTTTCTCCCAAGGTAAAACACTCCTGGATTTCGTCTGTACCCTCAATTATCCTGTTAAGACTGTCTGCAAGTGGACCTTACTAAAACAGTGATTTTCTTTAACCAAAATTTTATGCACTCTTTCTATTCCTGGTACTTTCCCAGTCGTTCAGCTTTTTAACAAAATTCTTGATTTCTGAACGTTCTATTACTGGGTTTGCCATCTCTAAGATACTTGTAATTTTAGGGCTATTTTTCAGATCTCTTATCTATCTAACTTGAATTTTTATGTTGAATGTTGTTTTCATAGACATTTTTCCAAAATCTCTCACACTGTTCTTTCCGTGAGCGTTTTGTACTGATACCTGATTTTATCTAAGTATCCTGTAGAATTTCCCTCAGTCTTCTTTAAATATTTTATTCTGCATTTTTCGTTTTTCAATTTTTTCATATCCTTTTATTAATTTTTTTTTTTTTGATTTTGCTGCTAGTAGTAATTTTATTCTAAACCAAAGTACATGTGCTAATATGTCTCCATTCCTAAAACCCTCTTTCGGTGTCATGACATCTCTGTGATCCAATTTCTTCTCTTAGATTCTCTTCCTGTTTTTCCAGCCTATATTTCCATGGAGATTTTTTGTTTCTTCTTTGTTGATTTGTCTCTTCTTTCTTATTCTATTACTCCTGTTTCCATCGTCTCCGTTATGGCTCTTAATGTCGAATATTAGAATCTATTCAATCTCTGTAAGTTCACAGGTAGGTGGAATCATTCTTGTAGGACTCTGTTTACTTGCCAAATATACTTATTCATTTCCATCCAATAATTTATTTTCTGAACCTTTTTTCTTTGTTTTATTCCTATTATTATATCTTCATCTCAATATTTATCTTATCTTGTTTAACATCTCATCATCATCAACATCATTATTCAGTCTCATGCTGATATTTCTACGGGGGTGAGGATCTTCAATTAACTTCCTCTGGGATTGACTTCTAGTTTCCCACTTATCTTTACTTACAACATCTTGCAGACTTTCAAGTTCATCACTTGATGGTCTCTCTTTGAGTAGTAAAGCTGCGCTTCTTTTTTTCTCAATTAACAATTTATTACCTTTCAAAAATTCCTTTCCTCTTCTTCAAAATTTTCTATATCAATCTCGTGAAATTTAAATTCGTAATCAGCCCTTTCAGAATTGACTTCTTTCTTATTTTCTGTATGTTTTGGCATTTTCCATTTTGAAGATTTTCTTTATTTCTTGTGCTACCTCCACTGTTAGGTCATACTCATTTTTGACAAAATTTGCAGCTTTCTCTTTAACCATTTTTTAAGTTCCTTTTCATTGTGGGTAGTGTCGCCCCCTCTTAACGCTTTTCCTTTCTTTGGAGTAGTTCAAAATACATTGTTTTAGTTTTATCGTGGCTTTCCTTTCATTTCCAAAATATGTTTGATGGAATCTATATTCCATGAAGTCGTTTGCTCTTAGTCTTTCTTTTATTAAAATGTTCTTCCACATTTCCTTTTACTCTGTCTCTTGTACAACATACTCACCAATATAGTAACTTTCAATAAGGTATTCGTTCCATTAATATTTACACCTCTTATTATTTTCCAGTTCATCTACAGTACCCCACATATGCTCCATCTTATAATAATATTCTTCAACTTCTTCAATTTGTTTTATATGAGTTTCCTCAATATCAGTTTTTCCGATCTTAATGTTAGTTGCTATGCTGTAAAATCTAGCATCAGTGGTGCTTTCAATTTTGCTCCTGTCCATAATTTCCCTCTTTAAAAGCATCTCTCTTCTCCTCTTTGATATTCCTTTCTTTGGGAATTGTTGGTGTTTTGCATATAGCGAGCACAAGTTAATTCCTATTTTTTCCTCCACTGACCTTGTTACTCTTTCTCCCCCTCTTAGATTATAGGAAGGACTGTCTGCAAACCTGGTTGATCTTCACGAATTCTTCGGGTAGACCAGACAACACACCCACCGTGTGAAGGACGGATCCCGCTGCTCTGGACTCTTATTGGTTCCTCTAGGAACTCATTTTGTGGTTGGAGAGATTGTTTACTTTGATCCTTGGAGCTTCGTCCCCCGCTCACCTTTCTCCAGCAATGAGGCAAAGTCGGTAAAATGGTTTCCGATCCCCTGGCCACGATTTACTTATTTTCTTTTAACTCATGGATGAATTCCAGAGATTGTTTGTTCGCCTCCAAGAATCTCGGAGACGCGAGTGACTTTCCTTTTTCATTTTATTGTAACAGTAGACCAACTCCCTCCTCCAATATCCACAGGGAACCCCCTCCCCCATCAGCAAAAATGTCAACAACTTCGGAGGAATTCTATTCATGTATGTATGTTTATCTGAAATTACAAATTTACACATGTGTGTATATATTAACTACATTAATCGATATGAGTTATGTATGTAGATTTTTCATCCATAGCCAAATTGAATATATATATATATATATATATATATATATATATATATATATATATATATATATATATATATATATATATATAATATATATATATATATATATTATATATATATATATATATATTATATATTATATTATATTACATGTATTAAATTTATGTTTTCAGCAGCCACTGCTCCAATATGTTTGAGGGAAAATGCTATATTATATTACTGGACCTTAATGAGAGAAAGGAAAATAATAATAATAATAATAATAATAATAATAATAATAATAATAATAATAATAATAATAATAATAATAATAATAATAATAATAATAAAGAAAAAGATACGAGAAAAGTCTTTACAATAGCGACACTCAGAGATTTTTTTAAAATAAAAATTTAGGTTAAAAGATTATTTCTATGGAAAGAAATCTGATTCATTCATTGAAATAATCTCTTAATAAATTTATGTTAAAAACTAGTAACTGAGCAAACCTGCCATACCCTGTTATAAATCACAAAATTAATGTAAATAATAAATAAAATGATCTTCATCCCCCAGGAAGGACTTACGTACTGTCAATGGGATCTTTCGAGAATGATTCTTGGGTTTCATGGGCCCAAGGAAGATACCTCTGGCTGGGTAGGCCTATCGCGGATACCGGAGATTATTTCCCATCAGTAACAAGAGCACTTCACTAATGTACTCTTTTTAACGACTGAGTCATACGGAGCTAAGCGCAAGGAGAAACCACTCACATTTCCCGCCACAACGAGTCCTTGAACCCTGATACTCTAGGCTTGCTAGGCGAGTGCTTCGCCTCTGAGATAACGAAATCCGCGATGTATTTGAATAAATCATGGATTCCCAACCTTTTTCTACTTGTAAACTCACTGAGTCTAACCTTCCGAATGCTATGGATATATGTTATGTATGTTATGTTTGTTATGCTATGTTATCTCATATTGTGGATCCGTGAAATAATATTTTTCATTGAGGAACCCTTCAAAGTTTCTATGTTCCTGGGGGTCCATGTGAACCCCGGTTCGGAAACGATGGATAAAAAAAATCTTATAAATTTCATTTAAGTCACTATAGGATAAGTTTATAAATTTTCTGCTACAGGGACATAAAACACAAACCAATATGAATAAAATTATATATATATATATATATATATATATATATATATATATATATATATATATATATATATATATATATATATATATATATATATATATATATATATATATATATATATATATATATATATATATATATTGTTTTTATGTGTTGTGTGTGTCCGGCTGTGTGTGTGTGTTTGTGTGTGTTGTGTATATGTGTGTATGTCTGTTTGTATGAATTGGTGCATACGTTTTCATGAATTGGTAATTCCGTGCAAATATTTAATTCAAAGAAAAAATGTGATTGGTTTGCAAATTTTGTTTGCCTAATTCAATCACGTACAAACTCAATTTTATTTTATTTACCAAATATTAATTTTTAATTTGGCCACGGAAAGAAATTTGAAAAGGAATTGAAACCAAATTCAACACAAGAGCTCGTGAAAATATATTCACTCTTAAGACCATACAAACGAGAGTCATAAATTCTTATGCACTCTTTTTAGTTCTCTCTCTCTTTCTTTATCTCTCTTTCTTTCTCTCTCTATCTCTTTCTTTCTCTCTCTCTTTCTTTCTTTTTATCTCTTTCTTTCTTTCTCTGTATCTCTCGCTCGCTCGCTCGTTATCTCTCTCTTTCTCTTTCTCTCTCTTATTCGCTCGCTCATTTTCTTTCTCTTCTTTCTACGGTCTTTTTAATTCTCTCTCTCTATCTTGTTCTCTCGCTTAATTTCTTTCTCTTCTTTCTACGGTCTTTTTAATTCTCTCTCTCTCTCTCTCTCTCTCTCTCTCTCTCTCTCTCTCTCTCTCTCTCTCTCTCTCTCTCTCTCTCTCTCTCTCTTGTTCGCTCGCTTTTTCTTTCTCTTCTTTCTACGGTCTTTTGAATTCTCTCTCTCTCTCTCTCTCTCTCTCTCTCTCTCTCTCTCTCTCTCTCTATATATATATATATATATATATATATATATATATATATATATATATATATATATATATATATATATATATATATATATATATATATATATATATATATATATATTTTTTTTTTTTTTTTTTTTTTTTTTTTTTTTTTTTTTTTTTTTTTTTTTTTTTTTTTTTTTTTTTTTTTTTTTTTTTTTTTTTTTTTTTTTTTTTAATTTA
>SEYY01003266.1:105000-124656 GCA_009176605.1 Armadillidium nasatum
TAACTATCATCCTATTTCCTTAAGCTCCTTTCTTTCTAAATTTTCAAATCAATCCTTAACAGGAAGATTTGGAAACACCTCAATTCTCTTAATTAATCTTATCTCTGATAGCCAGTATTGCTTTCGTAAATAGCGCTCTACTACTGATTTCTCCCTTCTCTTTGACTCTTGGCCCTTCACTTTTCGGCATTTTGGTGGATCTTTTGCTGTCACCCTGAACTTATCAAAAACTCTTCGATAGAGTCTGGAACAAAGCTTTGATTTCTAAACTTTCCTCTTTCGGAATTTTTCCTACTCTCTGATTTTCTTTCCTTTCTCTGATTGTTCTGTAGCAGCTGTTGTAGACTGTGACACTACATCCTTTATATCTATAAATAGTGCTGTTTCTCAGGTTTCTGTTTTATTCCAAACATTTTCTTTAATTTTCATCAGTGATCTCTATTCTGTTTCCTCATCTGTCCAATCTTATGCTGAACGTCTCCACTCCTCATTATTCCTTCCAATTATAAATAGGTAGTTGATCTTGAGGGAAATGACCTCTAATGTTTCTCGCATCTTTAGCTAGAGCAAGAGAACTTGACTGTTTTCATTACCTCAAATTCCTAGTACCTTCATTTCTCTACTCAACAAAATCTTACATGTCACTATAAAATCTTCGAAAACAAACAAATCGAACCTTCTGTTCTTATTATTATTCTCGCGATATCTCTCTCAGCAAGTTTCTAAGAAGTTAGGTGCTTCGATGCCCCTTCAGAACCATTTCATGTCACCTCAAATGTTGACTTTATTTGACTGTATTTCGTACTTGTATGGAGTACGCATCACGTATCTGATGTGGTTCCCCACACGCTGCACTCCTTGATAAATTGGAATCTAGGAATTTTTGTCTTGTCAACTCCCATACCATCCATACCAACTCTCTCTTATCTTTTTCTAGCCATCGTAATATTGCATCGCTCTCATTATGTTATCGCTATTGCAATGGATACTGCTCTTCTGAACTTTCTAGTCGAGTTCTTTCTCCTCTTTTGAGAAGTTACTGCTAATTGCTTTCCACACAGTTTCATCCTTTTTCTGTCGATCTCTATGACCCCAAATTTAACTGCTATGCTCAGTCTTACATGCATTCTACTTTTGAAGTCTGTAACACACACCTTTTATCTATTTTTTCCAATTTTATTTTATTTGCGCACTTTCAAACTCAGTGTGTCGGGGAATGTCGGCCTTTAAATTTGAACCTGCTTTTTGAATTTCCGAGTTCCCGTGGAACTTAGTACGCCATTAGCCTTTACCCATCAGAGGTGATATATATATATATATATATATATATATATATATATATATATATATATATATATATATATATATATATATATATATATATATATATATATATATATATATATATAATTTAGTAAGAGATATTAAATATTTTTGTATAGTTGTAGTGTTAAACATTTTGAGTGAGAAAATATGGTCATATGAACAAGTAATAAATTTTTAATGCATACAAAGCTAAAACTGTTTCAAAAGAGCTCGTATGGGCTTAGTTCCAATTATTTACAAATAGTTTAAAGCAATATGAATAAGTTTAGAGTTGGAAAAGTTATTCCATATGTAGTATTTCTTAACGAAAGTTGATTAATATGATGTGGTAGTGTTCGTTTGCGGATTTTGCTCTGAAAGTGCTGTGGCTGTTTGGAGAGATTAGTCTCTACTGTCAAAACAACAGAGTACCAGATTTAAAGATGATGATTAGCGTTACTCCAAGCTGCATAAAATTTTCATTGCTTCCGGCAATCATATTTCTTACAAAAAAAAATGCAGTTATTAGTTAGGTTTTTCTTTACAGTAAGAGACATTCTTGAGTGTGTATGACCCAATCTTACTACCAGCACAAAAAGATTTTCTATATATGTCAGTGTTCCAGTTACTGTGAGTCATCACTATGTTTCACAAAATGGCGGATGATTCAGCCAGAGATGATCCAGACGATTCGAGCTTTATGAATTAGTAGTTATTGTTATTGATAAATTTATTTCATACAGTTCACCGACGAATCAAATTTCACTCTTAACGATATCAAGAACTGCCATAGATTTCTATCATTGATGGTTCGATGTAAATCCAAGTGGAATTATGGAAACTAATTTCCAACATTGCTTTTGAACTGACGTATTATGAAATATGATCCATAATCAGTTTATCTGTTCTGGCTAACATGCTCAATTTATCTACAATTATTACAAAATAGACTTTCACTACTACAAGAGCATTTTACATAATTACAAGGATTTGTAAGTACTTTCAATATCACAGAGCTCCTGCACAGTATAACTAACAGATGACACAATGACTAAATCAGGCTCTCCTTAAACAATAGATCGGGTGCAAAGGACTGAATATTAGTTACCAAGTTCTACGGACCTCACTAACTTTAATTTTTGTTTTAGAATAGATGAAAAGTGAGGTGTACGAAAAAAGGTAAATTCAGGAGGATAACTTCTCGCTTTCATCGTCCTCTTAAAATACACCAGAACAAACCTCAGAATAGCAACATTCACTGTTATCACACGAGCTTCAAATTATGCTGAAGGTTGAAAAGCCTATTTTTTGAACAGTTATTATGAATACTAAAAAGTTTTTGCTATCGTTTTATTCAGTCAGGACAGAAAGTCCTTTATCGATCTTTAATACATCTCAGAATACCTTCTGAAACGATAGTTCGACGTAACTGTCTCTCGGAATCCATTAATTGGACACGTGTTTATATAAGGTCATGTACTCAGAAAAATCAATACGCAACTACCCAAAATATTTACTCTTCCTCATAAAACAAAACGCAGACAGACAGACTGGCAAACACACACTCGCATTTTACATATATATATATATATATATATATATATATATATATATATATATATATATATATATATATATATATATATATATATATAATATATATAATATATATATATATATATATATAGAGAGAGAGAGAGAGAGAGAGAGAGAGAGAGAGAGAGAGAGAGAGAGAGAGAGAGAGAGTATGTATGTGTATGTGTGAGTGTTTGTATTTGTTTGTATGTGTAGGTGTGAAATACAAGCAGACACCTTAATTCCCGATTGAATCCATTGAAGAACTGTAAGTGACCATAAGGAAAATGATTTAATCTTGACCAATCCATCAAATTTCTCGGGCTCGAAAAGACGTTTCTTTGATTTGAACGTTTTCGCGCATTCTCTTCAGCATCTAAATATGTTCAATCAATTTCTCTTGATTGCTTTTCATTACTCAATACACGCAGGGCCTCCCGATTTATGCTGGTTATCAAATACTTGCTATACATATATATGGGAATATATATATATATATATATATATATATATATATATATATATATATATATATATATATATATATATATATATATATATATATATATATATATATATATATATATATATATATATATATTACACTTTTATTTTTTTTTTTTCACATCACACATTACTCATTTCTCATACTCTCTCTCTCTCTCTCTCTCTCTCTCTCTCTCTCTCTCTCTCTCTCTATATATATATATATATATATATATATATATATATATATATATATATATATATATATATATATATATATATATATATATATATATATATATATATATATATATATATATATATATAGTGTAGAGTATATCCTTAATGTTTTAGCTGAATCTCTGTTCCCTTTGATCATCTGCATTTTTCATTTTACTTTTTAACTGAAACTTTGATTTTTGCACTTCGCCTCTTTTTTACCTGTTTTTCTCTCTTCTATCTTTAATGCCACTCTTTCTCTTTCTCTCTCTATCCTCTTCCTCTCTCTGTCCTCTTCCTCTTCCTCTCTCTCCTTTTCCTCTTCCTCTCTCTATTCTCTTCCTCTCTCTCCTTTTCCTCTTCCTCTCTCTGTCCTCTTCCTCTCTGTCCTCTTCCTCTTCCTCTCTCTATCCTCTTCCTCTCTCTTCTTCCTCTTCCTCTCTCTGTCCTCTTCCTCTCTCTCCTCTTTCTCTTCATTTCTCTATCCTCTTCCTCTCTCTGTCCTCTTACATTGGTGCTCTCCTTCACTTTTGCTGAAAAACGAAGGCACTGAAATATTAACGGGTAATCCCCAAAAATAAGCTTACCTTAAAAGCATGCGCAATGCTCAAATTTAAAAAGCAAACAGTGAAAACGTTCACCATTCTTTGAAATTCCGAATTTACTTACATAGTCAGCAACGCTCTTGGGTTTATTCTTAAAGGCAAATAAAAACAGCTTGTGGATAATGTTTATGTGCACGCATCTATGTATATATGTGTGTATTTTGGATAAAGGATTAGTTTGTCATTATTTCTTCTTCCCAGTGAGAAATATTTTTTTAAAAAATATTATCATATCATTTTAATATTCAAAAATTTTTTATTATTAGAAAATATAAATATAATTTTTTTTTATTCTCCAAATAATAAAATATTTTACATTTATAGTTTTAGCTTAAATTCTGGACAAAAATTATAAATAAGTAAAAAAAAAACTGTATGTTATTTTTTTATAATCATAGTTAATGTATTCACCAAATTAAACTATAGGGAAAAATTATTAATTAATACGATTTTAACAATTCTCAAAGTGAACTTCTGAAAGTTCAGAGAAAGAAGAAGAAACTTCTAAATCAGACTTTGCTGCAATGAAAGGAGTGCAATTATATTAATAGTTTCAAAATATTCATTTGGGAATTTGCTGAACTTAAAAAAGAATATCTTAACGTCTTCGCTTGGGAGTCATTCCAGTGTCTCTATTCAGTATTACTTTATTGTTTTTTTTGTTTTTGTTTTTGTTTTTGTTTTCTATTTGTTTTTGTTATTGTTTTTTTTTCATTCTCTCAAATACATTTCACTCTGACTTCTTTTTAGAAAGACAATTTTATTTTTTTTTTTATTTTTTTCATTTTTTATTTTGCCTATTGCTTTTTATTTTATTAAATATTTTTCCCCCATTCGTTACTGAAGTACCTGGTGAAAGTTTTTTGTATTTTAGTTACATAAGCTGAATATTATTTATTTATTTATTTATTTTCTAAATAATCTTTACTAAACTCGAGTTGTTACTTTTTCTCTTTTTATTTGAACATAAAATTTTATTAGCGTTGTTTTATTCTCGAGTTTATTTTGGTTCATTTTTTTTTAAACGATGATTTTGGAAGTCGGCTTCAAGAATTCGATTGAGTGGTAGAAAATATTAAATTATTTTAGTGATAATATTTATATAGCATCGAACACTCAATGAGAAGAACTTTGGGATGAGGTCGCATACAGGCATTTCGATTTATCTATCTATCTATCACACACACACACACACACACACACACACACACACACACACACACACACACACACACACACACATATATATATATATATTTATATATATATATATATATATATATATATATATATATATATATATATTATATATATTATATATATATATTTATTTATTTTCTGGTGTGCAAAGGATATATCTATCTATTTTCTATCTATCTATCTATCAATCAATCAATGCATTTTTATATGTATCTATGTATGTATGTATGTATCTATCTATCTATGTATCTATTATCTATCTATCAATATATCTATGCATTTTTATATGTATCTGTATGTATGTATGTATGTATGTATGTATGTATGTATGTATGTATGTATCTATGCATTTTTATATGTATAAATGTAGTTATGTATCTATCTGTCTATCTTCCTATTTATCTATATATCTATAAAGGCGCTTCATGTGTGTTTGTTTGTGTGTACTTCTGTGTGCGTACTCTGATGAAGGTTGATGTAAACCTTTTATAATTAAGTTCACTCTAATATTATTCAGCGTTTTCATTCCATTATGGGTTCATTTCCGGAATTATAATTTTATTCCTTAAATTATTAATATCATAATTTCAATATTCATAATTATAATTTCTTCAATTATAAAGTTAAAAAGGTCATTTTTTTTTACCTTTTAAGGTTTTTGTAAAAATATTTTATAATGTTTAAAATTAAAGATATGGTATATTAAGTATATAAAATTAGTATATTAAAATAAATGTAGAAATATATATATATATATATATATATATTATATATATATATATATATATATATATATATATATATATATATATATATATATATATATATATATATATATATATATATATATATATATATATATATTATATATATATATATATATATATATATATATATATATATATATATATATATATATATATATATATATATATATATATATATATATATATATATATATATATATATATATATAAATATCATAGAATTCTTACTTGGTTTCATGATTGTTTGTTATCTTTTATTTATTTTGCAAGTATTTTAAAATATGAAAATAGTATAAATTTATTTGTTAATTTCCAAATTTTTTGGATTATTGACATCTTTTTGGAATGTTTTTAATTCTTTTCAGTAAATAAAAATAATATTTTATAATTATTTAACCTTAAATTACATATGTTACTTCTTAACTTAATGCTGATGGAGAGATTTTCATGTATTTAGTTACTTGCATTTTTTAATCTAATAAAATATCTGTTGTTTGATCTCTAAAATTTGAGTCTAGAAAGAATGAAAATTTTTTATTGGAGTCATTTAGTCTAATTAAATTATATATATATTTTCTTTCAGTAATGTGTTTGTTTTTTTTTTTTTTTTTTTTTTTTTTTTTTTTTTTTAAATAAATAAATTGCCAAAGTATTTCTGGATACCTGTTTGGAGTTGATTTTAAGTTATACTAAGTAAAATAATAACTAATGGTTATTTGTTTTTTGTTTTTTTTGTTTTTTTATTACAAAAAGTTCACATCTCACTGTTGTAGCCCTGTTCAAGTACCTATTTAGTATTCCGAGGATCCCATAGTGAAGTGATGGCGAACCAGTGACCCGCGTGTCACGAAATGACCTACCACAAACTTTTCAGCGACCCATGAGACTAGGAGGAAACTGGGGAAATAGATTTAAAAAAAAAAAAGAGATATTTCTCAGAAATTATGCAACACTGCCAAACGTATGACGATGTCTCCAACTCTTCCGTACTTAACTCGGCAAATCTCACAATGTTTTGTTCAGTTGCAGCGATAAAGTATTATAAAACCAATTAAAATTAAATAATAACGAAACATTTCTGAAATAGTTTATACACCTATGTATATTATCTGATTGTTTTTCTCTTTGCAGTTTATCAGTTGTAATGTTGAATGTTAATGTCTACTGGTTTTTATTTTGTAATTATGCTAATTTGGTTTTTGAAAATTTTTGTTCTTGTGTAAATTACAACCAATACATCTATGAACTATATAAAATCAACCACCCGGAATCTCCTTGGTATGGATATGAATGAGAGTTGCTTGCGTTAGGATTAAAACAACGCAATATAAACCTCGAATTAAAGCATTGGCTGCAAAAAGCAGCAACAAGTATAAGTATAGGTAAGTATATGTATGACCCATTAAGGTTTCTATAAATTTTAGACGTACTAAAAGTGCCCCGGCAACTATTAAAGGTTCGCTATCACTACACCAGTGGGATCGAACCAGCGCCCTCAAGCACGTGAGTTAATCACTCTACCGTTTGAGCCAAAGTACACTTGTTTTCTATACAAAAAGAAAATACAAATTTTGAAACAGTTAATGAATCATTTAATTTTTTTCAGAAAATTTAAAATTGATATGTTGGTTAAAAAAAAAAAAAAGGCATTTAATAGCATAAGGCCTACATAATTCACTCATTCGTCAACGAAGCCCAATCGTCTATTGTTAGAGTCTCATTATAAGGAATTCATAAATCATTATCCAATACTATTCAAATCATGAAATACCTTTCTAATCGATCGCCGCCGTCGGTCGTTCATCTCTTTAGCCCCGCTTTCCGCTTTCAACGAGTGCAACTCCTATGGGAATCTCTTTTTTTTGTTGTCAAATAATCTCCCGAAGACATATGAAAGGAAGAAGGAGAGATCATTCCAAATGAGGAAAATTTATTAGATTTTTTTTTTAAGGTCTGTTTCGCTTTCGGTGCGTAGTTTCATTACATGATGCGAGAACCTCCTTTCTTCTGCTTATTGGGGAAACTTACAGAGAAAGTTGATGAGAATATTGACAGGAAGAAGAGTGTGAGAGTCTTTCTGTATGGAAAGACACGAACTAAAGAACTCGTTAAAACAATGATAAACAGACTGAAAGAGGAAAACTTTCTCTCTCTCTCTCTCTCTCTCTCTCTCTCTCTCTCTCTCTCTCTCTCTCTCTCTCTCTCTCTCTCTCTCTCTCTCTCTCTCTCTCTGTGTCTCTGTCTCTTTCTCTGTCTGTCTATGTCTCATAACTGTTGCAAGTCTTTAATTTCTAAAAATTAAAAATTTTGATAAAATCAAAAGCATAATACCAAATACTATATTAAACTTTTAAAAAGTAGTGAAATACTGAACTTATCTTGTTTTAAAACTAATGCATAGAATATCAGACTCCATACATTCACACACAAACACACACACACACACACTCACACACACACACACACACACACATAATATATATATATAATATATATATATATATATATATATATATATTATATATATATATATATATATATATATATATATATGTTTAATTTATGCATTCACACCCATACGTCAGTACACACCTCGTTTTGAAATGCAATAAATAAAATAATGAATTATAGGAAGAAAGATTCAATACTATAGTATTGTGGTCATTCACGCATCAAATCGATAGACGTGCATTTCAATCAACTTTTATTCGAGAATGGAATTACAAAAAAAAAAATTAGTTTTTTAAACGAGTGCTATGATATATATATATATATATATATATATATATATATATATATATATATAATATATATATATATATATATATATATATATATATATATACTTAGAATTCAACAAATTTGGCGAAAGCTATATCCATATTCATTTTAAAGGCCAACACAAACCTAAACACTGAGTTGACAAGTGTTCAAATGTTCAAGTTAAAAGAAGCTGCAAAAGTAGAAGATAGAAAGAGTGGTCAAGACTTTTTCAATAGAGTACACGTGAGATTGAGCATAGAGGTGAAATCTCGGGTCAGAGAGCTAAGCAGAGAAAGGTTAAACGGTGAGAAAAATGGGAAATATGAGTAACGCAAGCGAACCTCAGAGGAGTCGATATGCGATTACAAATCACAGAAAAGCAGTGACCGTCGTTTTAATAATAATAATAATAATAATAATAATAATAATAATAAAAATAATAATAATAATAATAATAATAATAATAATAATAATAATAATAATAATAATAATAATAATAATAATAATAATCATAAATAATAATAATAATAATAATAATAATAAAATAATAATAATAATAAAAATAATAATAATAATAATAATAATAATAATAATAATAATAATAATAATAATAATAATAATAATAATAATAATAATAATAATAAGACAAACACACACAGACAAAATAGAGCGCAGCAACAATTAATACAATTTCACAGCGCTTTTGACTCACCGTCCGTCTTGGTAAGAAAATCCTATTAAAAAATTGGTATTGAAAATGGGATAATTTTAAACTTCCTAATTTGAACAAAGACTTTACTTTAAATAGTGAAAAATCGATTGGGATTCATATAAAATTTAATGTAATTTATGTCACGTCTAGTAATCAAATAAATATATAGAGCGAAACGAATTTTTACATTTCGTAATGGTTATATCTGATATGAAGAGAAACAAAATGTGGGTACAAAATGTAAGAAATTAACACGCAGAAAATGAATATATATATATATATATATATATATATATATATATATATATATATATATATATATATATATATATATATATATATATATATATATATATATATATATATATATATATATATATATATATATATATATATATATATATATATATATATATATATATATATATATATATATATATATATATATATATATATATATATATATATATATATATATATATATATATATATATATATATATATATATATATATATATTATATATATATATATATATATATATATATATATATATATATATATATATATATATATATATATATATATATATATATATATATATATATATATATATATATATATATATATATATATATATATATATATATATATATATATATATATATATAGATAACGGACACTTTACAGTACTCTTTGCAATTAGTAATTGAAATACTTCCGCAATATTGTTTTACAAGTGTTAATGCAGGTGTGATATATATATATATATATATATATATATATATATATATATATAATATATATATATATATATATATATATATATATCATATATATATATATATATATATATATATATATATATATATATATATATATATATATATATATATATATATATATATATATATATATATATATATATATATATATATATATATATATATATATATATATATATATATATATATATATATATATATATATATATATATATATATATATATATATATATATATATATATATATATATATATATATATATATATATATATATATATATATAGTATATATATATATATATATATATATATATATATATATATATATATATATATATATATATATATATATATATATATATATATATATATATATATATATATATATATATATATATATATATATATATATATATATATATATATGTACGCAACCACGTTTTTCTGCTCTTATGATGCATTATGAGTTTTCTAATTCTTTTCGACTATAGTTTCGGCTCACTTGTAAATGTAAGACAAAATTTAATTATTTGCATCCTGGGTCTACCATCTCAAGTTAGTACTCTTAATAAAATTTCAATTCGGAATATGTTCTATTGCCTTCTTACATTTCTGTGATTGCCATTTTGGTTGATTTCAATGTTCATCACCTATAGATGCTTTTAGAAAAGGCTACAGTTGAGCTTTCTTACCCTTTCTCCTTCTAGTAAGTGCAACACTCTACTCATATAGTTAATTGTCTTGGAGATAAACCTGACAAACTAACCTTTAATACCTCAACCGTTTTCGTTATATACTTTCTTTACTTGGTTTCTCCAATAACTATTTACCTATGCATCTTTTATCTTTCAGATTTTCAGGAGAAACAGAACCCAAAGCTCTGTTAGGAGACATTTTTTGTCTTTGATCTTGCAACTGGTCGGATTTACCTCTTTTACTCTCCATAGGATAATTACAGTTTCAAACAATTGGTCCATTGTAGTTCATAAAACGAATATCTTAAAATTTGGTCTCTGATGAAGAGTTGTTCATATATCTTATATATTTCGACTAACGAACAAGACCTTTTTATAATAAGTCTTCTAATTCTCTTCCAATTCTTTCTTTTTCTAAGCTTCTCTGAATATTTTATTTTTATCACCGTACCTTCAACATTTTCATGCTGACATCAGGAGTAGCATCATAACTGGGTGAAGAGACTTTGTTTTTTCTTTTGAAACCCAAAACTGGTCGTGTTTTCTTCTTATGTTCTACTTGTAGTTTCGGCGGAATGAATCCCTCGGAGCGTGCAGAAGGAATATCTTAAGCTGTTCTCTATGACATGGAGGTGAATATTTCATATATTTCATTTTGGCTAAAAGTTTAAAATTATTATTTATCTTCAGGAACTACAGGTGTGTTTATGGAGGAATTCTATTCATCCTGGAATCAGGTGATCTTCGTATTAAATACTGTTTCCTTTTTTCTCTTTGAAAATAGTTATTTTTCTTTCCGTTTCCTTCCACTGTTTTTAGGAGGCACTTCGCTAAAAATGACAGCTTTATCATTTCTTCTTCATCTTTCTTTAATTTTGTTTCTTCTCACGGCTCAACAGTTGTTTTACCCTTTGCTAAAGCTGAACTCAGCTTAAATATTTGCCTATAATTTTCCCTTAGATGTGCCTGGTACTGTTCTTCTTTCCGTTATCAAATCATTTATTGCTAATGTTGAAATTTATTCCTAACAAGTGATTTCTGCTCACTCTAAAGAGTCTTATTTCTTCCAATCTCACCTCATATCCCAAGTATGGTTTCCATAAGGATAGCTCAACAGGTTTATTACCTTTTCTCCCCTTTAACTTCTGTTATTAGGCATTTTGGTGAATCTTCTGCCATGGAGCTAGATATATTGAAAGCTTTCGATAAACGGTAGCAAACCTTTGATTAACAAATTTCCCCATTTAACATCAATATTTTTCTCTGCAATCTCTCTGATTTCTATTATGATCACTCTATAGCTCTTCATATCAATGTATACTGTATATTAGTTAGATTCTGAAAATTGCTCAAGCTTTTCATATCTTTTAATATTTGCAATTACCTTTCTTGATAATTTTCTTAGAAGGATAACATTATTTCGCTAACTCAACTACCTTCAAAGAGATTGGTTATTATAAGCGCTCTCAAAACTTATTCACATCAAATTCTGTATATTCAGTGAGTCATTGAATGAATTATGCGTCAAATTACTAGGGATTTCACTCAAACTTGCTCCTTCTTGAGACGATAGTCCTGAGATGTACTTAATCTAACTGATTAATATGCAATCAATATGTAGCAGTCGAACTACGGTTATTGATAGCTCTCTTAATGAAATAACTATTACAGTATCCGTTTTAAAAGGGAAATTATAAGGAAATTTAATTTAAAAGATCGACGTCATAAAGAGACAGGTAAAGGTTAGTAAGATCAAGAGGGCCAATAAGAAGAAATACACGAAATTCAACCTTTCACGGATAGCTATATATGAGCAAAACTAAATGTGATGCATTGTCCATTCAAGTATGAAAGATGCGTCTATCTCTCTGCATATATATATATATATATATATATATATATATATATATATATATATATATATATATATATATATATATATATATATATATTATAATTATATATTTTCATTAGTGTACGAATATATATATGTAATTTTTACAACATTAAGAATGTCAAATATATAATATATATATATATATATATATATATATATATTATATATATATATATATATATATATATATATATATATATAATATATATAATATATATTATATATATATATATATATATATATATATATATATATATATATATATATATATATATATATATATATATATATATATATATATATATATATATATATATATATATATATATATATATATATATATATATATATATATATATATATATATATATATATATATATATATATGCCGTATGTATATATACATGTATGTATGTATGTGTGTGAACACTATACATGGTTGTAGAAAGAATTTAAGAGAGAAAGTTAGACTCCCTCCTCTCCCCATTTTCACATTCCAAAAATAAATGACACCAATTATATAATATTTCATTTCGAAGTCCAACAATTGTATTTTTAATCATACAATTAAGGAAATATTTTCAAAATTCTATGAAATAACTTTTCATGATTTATCCACGTATGTATGTATGTATGTATATGAGATGTGTGTATTTATTCTGTATGTGTGCAGCATCACTTATCCACGTACGCCATAGAAATTAGTCAGTCTTTCTAATTTTAAGAAATTCTCAAAGAAGAAATTGAAAATCATTTAACAAATTATCCGAAATAAAAAATAAAAGAAAATAAAAAAATTTTTAATTTATTTTTGAGACGAAAATAAAATAGATTTAAAAAAAAAGAGAAAATAAAATAAGAAGGAAAGGAAAAAAAATATGATAAGATTATAGGAATCTTTTTGGAATATTTTAATGTCTATTTTTAATTCCATCTCTTGGTGAATTCACATTAATAATTAATATTATTTAAATAAAAAAAAGAAGAAAAAAAAGTGAATATATTATTGGGAAAAAGTTAGAAAGGTATTGGCTGGATTTTCAAACTTATATTAATATTCTAGTAAAATTTGGGAAAAAAGTTTCAATTAGTTTACCTTGTTTTATTAATTATATATAATATATATATATATATATATATATATATATATATATATATATATATATATATATATTATATATATATATATATATATATTATATATATATATCTATATATATATATATATATACCCAAACTTAGCCCTTACATTCGTTCTATACATGTAATATATGGATTCATATATATATTATATATATATATATATATATATATATATATATATATATATATATATATATATATATATATATATATATATTATATATATATATATATATATATATATATATATATATATATATATATATTTCGTTTTTTTTTTTTTACATACTCGAAAATTAAAGAAAAATTGAATGAAATATAATAAAATATTAATTTTTTTTAAAAAAAAAAAATTTAAAATTTAAAAAAAGATACTCTATTAAACCAAGTAAATATTTTTGTCTAATTAATAGACACAATAAAAACATTAAAGGAAAAATCTAGAAACTTTTAATACTTTAAAATCCAATCACAGAAAATACGAGACAAAAGAAAACCCCCTAAAATTAAAAAAAAAAAGAATAACAAATAATAAATATTACTATTTTAATATAATAATATACAAATATTAATTTTTTAAAATTTAAAAATATAATTTCACTCAATATATATCAAATTTCGTAATTTAAAAACATAGTTACAAAAGGTATGTATTTAAATCGCAGATGGAAATGAAAAAAAAGAGAGAGAATTCGTAGTGCAAATTTGAATAGTTGCAACTTCATTCAATGTTTGAGAAAATCGCGAAACTGAGAAGTAAAGGAGGCGATGAGACCGCAGTTGTAAACGACAAAGTAGACATTAATATAAACTTTAATCTGAAAAGTTTACTCGTCTTTAGCGTTGAATTGCTCTGACTTAACAGACGAAAGTATGCATGCATGGATGTATGTATGTATGTATGTATGTATGTATGTATGTATGTTGTATGTATGTATGTATGTATGTATGTATGTATGTATGTATGTATATATATATATATATATATATATATATATATATTATATATATATATATATATATATAATATATATATATATATATATATATATATATATATATATATATATATATATATATATATATATTATATATATATATATATATATATACGAGGGCGGGCTGAAAAAAATAACACCTGCTGATGCGTTGCTAAGCAACGGAAACAGGTATAAACATGTTTAGACCTGCGTTCGAAAGATTGAAGCTTGTAGAATAGATTTGACACGCGAACTGTATAGTTATTTGGTTTCATTGTTGTGCAGTGATAGAAAAATGGAAGCTAATAGAGATATTTTGTTGAAGCAATGGGCAAATATTGAATTTTTGCATGCCGAAGGTGTACAGAATTAGTTCAACATTTTGTAACGGGAGAAAATGGCCACCACTACGATCCAGAAGGAAAACGAGCCTCTATGGAATTCAGACACCCAAGCTCACCTGGCATACGAAAGTTTAAGACTCAACACTCAGCTGGTAAACTCATGGTGACAGCATTTTGGGATGTGGAGGGCCTGTCTATTCGGAATATTTGCTGAAGAGCAAGACTGTAAATTTCGATCGTTATTTTATAATTCTTCAGAAATTGAATAGCCGCATCCCTCGAATAAGACCAAACCATAACGTTTTCCTCCTACATCATGACAATGCTCGACCACATTGCAGTGTCCAGACGCTTCAAAAGCTTCAACGCTTCAACTTCGAAGTCATTAATCACCCACCCTACAGTCCTTAGTGATTTTCAATTATTTCCAAAGCTGAAGTAGAGATTTGATTCAGATGGTGAGGCAAAGAAAGTGGTGGCCGACTGGTTCCGGAAAATAGATCAAGACTTCTATTCAACCGGTTTCGATAAGTGGATTCAACGTTTGCAGAAATATACTTCAAGGAGATTATGTAGAAAAATAATTTTACATGTTTATTGAATAAAACTTGACCTTCTTTCAGTCTTTGTTTCATTACCACTTTATTTGCAGTGTATGAGAGTTGACGGCAGGAGAGGCGTTACTTTTCAGCCAACCCTCGTATATATATATATATATATATATATATATATATATATATATATATATATTATATATATATATATATATATATATATATATATATATATATATATATATATATGAGTCAAATAGTATTTGGATGGTGAGAAAATTGAATGTTTTGGAAATGTCAGGTCTGGCGCAGCAGATGAAACATCTGTCTAACCTGTCTCTTTCTCTCTCTTTCCCTTCCTCTCTCTCTCTCTCTCTCTCTCTCTCTCTCTCTCTCTCTCTCCCTTTTCGAATTACATAATCGCTTTCGTTCCTTTCATTTCCATCACGGAATTCATTCCACCAAAGACACGGTCATTCCTTTTCTCAAAATCGCGCCAATTTCATCAAACACATTCGATCAAATTATTAATTATTATCGCAGGTTTTTTTTTTATTTAATATTTTTTTTTTTTATCTTTGCGAAATGAATTTTATTTATTTAATTTTTTAAAATTTTATTATATTATTTTTTTTTTATTTCTTCAAAGTGTCAAACTTTTCGTTTTCTCTTTTTGCACTTAATCATTCTTTTGCGAGTTTTTCCGCGAATGTTTTAATTTGAATTTTATCATTTTTGCTATCTTTTATTTCTTTCTCCATTTTATCTCTCCTCTCTTTTTATTATTATTATTATTATTATTATTATTATTATTATTATATATTATTATTATATATATATATATATATATATATATATATATATATATATATATATATATAACGAGGAGAGTCAGAAAGTTCAGAAATTGTTATAAATAAATTACAGACTAAAACATGCTCAAACTCGTTTTTGATGTTTTTCGAACATTTTCGACAACTTTCATCATTTTATCTTTTGTGAACGTTAACTTAAGTTGTACTTTATTAATGTTGTCTTTTCAAGTCCAGTAAAATGGTGAATTTTGTAATTAGAATCAACATTAAATTTATAACCAAACTTAATTGGAAGACTGTTGTGATTATTAAACTTCTACAACAGGTTTATGGGGATTCTTTACCATGTAAAGCCGTGGCTTATGATTAGATTGAACGCTTTAAGGAAGGAAGAGGATAACTCGAAGATGGCCCACGAGAAAGGAGACTCTCCACTGAAAAAAATCAAGAAAACATCATGCTTGGGTAGAATCCAACTGAAGAAGATCACCGAATCACTATAGAAGAAGTGCCAATCAAGTTGGAATCTCGCATTGTTCAGCATTTGCTATTCTTACTGAGGATCTTGGCTTGAGCAAGCTTACTTACTGGGTATCAAAAGCGTTGCGCGAAGACCAACTGACTCAAAGGGCTGACCTTTCTTTAGCAATTTGAACCAAAATTGAAGCAAATGAAAAAAAATTTTTTTGAGCCCTGTGTCATTGGGAATAAAACTGGATCTATCAGTTTGACCCAGATAACAATATTCAATTAAAGAGTAGCATCCGAAGGAATAGAATGACTTGTGAAATTCAAGGCAGAACTTTTCGTTACAAAGGTTATGACCATAATTTTTTGAGATTCAAAGGGAATTATCCTAATAGATATATTAGAAAGAAAAAAAACTGTTAACGCAAGCTATTATGAAGGTGTTTTACGAAGGCTAAAGACCGCACTGACCAAAAAACGTCTTGGAAAGCTACACAGCCGGATTTTGTTTCACCCTGACAATGCCCCATCAAATTCTGCAAAGATTGTCTTTATTCTTCTGCGTCAATCTTGATGGGAAACTCCTCCACACCTTCTTTATAGCTCGATTTAACTCCATTGAACTGTTTTATGTTTCCCAAATTAAAAGAAAGTTTTTTTTTTTTTTATTATTATTATTATTAAGAAAGCCAAAAAAATTTTTTTAAAAAATTTATATGTTTTTTAAATAAAAATAAAAAAAAAAAAAAAATATTATATATAATATAATTAATAATATATAGATTATTATATATATACTTGCCCAAAAAGTTTAATTAAGTTTAAAAGGTTTGCAAAAGTTTTGCTGTTAAGATAAGTCAAAATAAAAAAGAACTGAAAGAAAAAAGTACCAGAATTACTATTTCGAACAAAAAGGTACTAAAAAAGGTATCAAAAAAAAGGTACCGAAAATATTAAGAAGGAAGTTTTGCGAGGGATAATTTTTGTTCCTATTTGCCATTATGGATATTTCGCTTGGCAATAAGCCAACCCAAATGATTATGCAATGCAAATATACAATATGATCTATATTAATTTCTATTGCTGTTGGTTTATAATATCTTTTTTAATATGTAATATAATAATAATAATAATAATAATAATAATAATAATAATAATAAATAATAATGAAATAATAATATAATAATATAAAATAATAATAATAATAATAATAATAATAATAATAATAAAAATACTGCTACTAATAATAATATGGTAATTATAATGATAGGAATAATTATAATAATACAAGTAACAATAATGGTAAGTAAAAATAATAATGAAAGTAATAATAAGTAATAAAAAATTATCATTTTTATTATTTGAATTAGAATAATAATAATATTAGTATTAATTACTACTACTACTATTGCTACTACTGCTAATAATAATAATATTAAAAAATAATAATAGTAATAATTCTTAGTTGTAATTTTTTCAATTCCAAGTTTCTATTAATTAATTGAAACACAGCTTTATTCTTTAAATTTACATTTGTACACTGAAAAAATTGTCCTAACGAATCGTTGGGACAAGTTGCAAAAATATCACAACAAATTTTTTCAGTTATTTTCTTATAAGAAAATAAATCGGTGATGCGACTTTCTTATGCCTAACATGTCTTTTCTCTATTGGAAATTTTAGTGTGACATTTTTGCCACTTGTCCCAACGATTAATTAGGACAGTTTTTTGTAGTGTAATCATCTTTTTACCAATAATAAGTATCCTTTCGACATCTGTAAATAACATATCCGCAGCTTCTGTGTAATTACTCTTTCTGTTTGGTACATATCTGCAAACCAGAGTCTATATTTGAAATTTATAAACTGTACATTGCCTTACATATTTCTATTACATTTTGTTTTATATAAAAAAAATATACGAAATATTACACACAACATGATTATTTTTCATTTATTTACAACGTTAAAGGTACCTATTTTTTTATTTTTAATTTTTTTTTCTGGTATTCTTATAAGGTAGTTATTCTTGATAAATTTTGTAAACCGGTATCAGTACTCACAGCGCAACTTTTATACAAGAATACATTATTAATATACAGTCAGCTTGCGTAGCAGAACAGTTAAACACAAAACGATAATCCTTACTAAGAAAGTTATAAAGACAAGGATATGAACAATAAACGCAATTTTGAGCTCAAAAGCGTCACTTAACCCAATCAAACCAAGATTCTGTGAATTCCTTGAACTGCGCAATAGAACATATAACATAGAACAGCGCCTCAGAACATATAACCTGCATTTCCGTTAATTAAAAGTTTCCGCCTATTATAAAAGGTTTAGG
>SEYY01003267.1:0-2500 GCA_009176605.1 Armadillidium nasatum
AATTGGGTGATTTTGATGTATGTGTGCTGAGAGATTGTTGTGTGGCTGGTTAGTGAATTTGAATGGTTTATGTACTTGAGTTTGTTTGTTATGCTCTGTCTGTGCATATTGTGCTTATGTGTCGTCGATTGTTGATTGAAAATGCTGCTTTTGTTATTTTGCTGATGAGACTGAGTGAGTTGTTGATTAATCAGTTAGGCATAATGTTATTGTACTTTGAATCTGTTGTAATGAGGCTCTTGAGTACGATGCTGAGAGTTTTTGAACTTTGCATCTTAGACTTTGTTGAATTTGTGTCTTGTAACACTTGACAAGTGTGATTTGTGGTTGTGTGTTTGAGCTTACGGTTTTGTGAGACGAGTTTGTTTATTTAAGTTTGTCATTTTTTTTTTTTTTTTATTGATATGTTTTTTTTTTTTTTTTTTAATGTTTTTTTTTTTTATTTTAATTTTTTTTAATTATTTTAATGTTTTTTCTTTATTTTAATGTTTTTTTCTTGTTTTTAATATTTTTGAATTTTATTTTTAACAAAAACTTTATTTTTGTTTTTATTTTTATTTTTCCTCTTAATATTTATATAATTTTTAACAAAAACTTTGTTTTTTTTTTTTATTTTCTTTTAATTTTTGTGTAAAAACAAATTATTTACGATGTTTTCGTGAAAATACATAGACCCTGTGGACCGTGTAGACCCTCTAGAGCCTCTAGACCCTACCGGAACAGAGGTGCTAGGACTAGCATACCTAGCATACCCTTGCAGCGTGAGCCTCTACAGCCTCCTTAGCGTCCTCAGGATGCTGAAGGTATAAGTTTACACTAAAATATCACTTTTTATTCAATGTTTTCAATGCTTTCAACGGTTTTAGTGCTTTTTTTAAATGTTTTTTATTATTTTAATGTTTTTTTTTTTGTTTTTTTTTATTTTTTTTTTTGTTTTTTTTTTTTATTTTAATGTTTTTTTTTATTTTATTTTTTTTTTTTTTTTTTTTTTAACAAAAACTTTGTTTTTGTTTTTATTTTCTTTCTTTTCTTTAAATATTTATATAATTTTTAACAAAAAACTTTGTTTTTTTTTTTTTTTTTAGTTTCACCAAAAAATTACTTCGTTTTCTTATTATTTTAGCATTTTTATTTTATTTTTTTATTTTTTTTATTTTTATTTTAGTTTCACCAAAAAATTACTTCGTTTTCTTTTTAATTTAGCATTTTTATTTTTTTTTTATTTTTTTTTTTTTTTTTATTTTTTTTTTATTTTTTTTTTTTATTTTTTTATTTTTTTTTAGTTTCACCAAAAAATTACTTCGTTTTCTTTTTTTTTTTGTATATGTAATAAGCATGCTCGAAAAACCTTATCAAGATTAAAAAGGGCAAATGTGGTCAGAGATAAGAAAGTTATTATTGTAAAAGATGAAATCATTCGTTCGTTCCTATTGCCTCTGTAGCGCGTTGACTTAAGTACCTGATCATCTACCATAAAGGTCTCGGGTTCAATCCCAGCTCGGGCTCTTAGAAATTGAAATTTTTTTTCTGGAGTTTGAAAATGTATGACTTAGAAAAAAATTTGGATATATGTTCTGTGATGACGTCACTCATATGACAAATCAGTTTCGATTTATCGATCGGTATATTATCCGATTAATCGGTCGATATTTCGTTCGATATTTCGTTCGATATATCGAACATGAAAAATTGTAAAATCGTTTGTCCAGGTAAAAAGCCGACTGGACTCCGGACTGCGCCCCGACATCGTGGCATAAAGGTAGAAGAAATGATGAAAATTGGTGAAATGGTGAAATTGGTGAAAATTTGTGAAAAATTTGTGAAAATTGGTGAAAATTGGTGAAATCGTGGCTTAAAGGTAGAAAATTAGGGAAATTTAGTGTAGAGGGGTCAAATCTCCTCAAAGAGGGGCCAAAACTCATGAAGAGGGGTCAAAACCCCAAGTTGGGGCAAAAACCCCCGAAAGAGGGGGGCGAAACCCCTCCCAAGGTGGGGGGCAAAACTCCCCCAAAAAAAGGCCTCAGGAAGGAGCATGAAAAAAACTCATGTGCGTTTTCCGCTTGCGGTTGTCCGGTTTGAAAACCGGATCCTCCATGATAGTGGGTATGTTACTACTATATATATATAATATTTTTATATATATATATATATATATATATATATATATATATATATATATATATATATACTGAATTACATACGTTACTGTAAGAAACAAACAAACAAGGAGTATTCCTTGAAACGAACTAAATCGTTTTCTTTAACCTTGAACAATTAATAGGCAATTTCACTATATATTTTTTCGTTGCTGATTTATATGTATATATATATATATATATATATATATATATATATATATATATATATATATATATATATATATATATATATATATATATATATATATAATAAAAATAGTTATTATTATTATTATTATTTATTATAATTATTGTTATTATTATTATTATTATTATTATTATTATTTTTATTATTATTATTA
>SEYY01003267.1:10000-17500 GCA_009176605.1 Armadillidium nasatum
TTTATATATCGCTCTCAAATCTTTCATCTTAAAGACATTCAAACTTTTCCTAGCTCTAGCGCTTAACATCCATGTTTCACACCCACACATTACAGAAGGTAAACACATACATCCAAACATTCTTATCATTACTTCTTTTGAAATTTTTCCTTTCTTCCTTTCTTCTCTTAGACCCCCCCAACACTTTCATTCTCTCTACCACTCTATTCTTTATTTCTTTTTCCGTCCCACCCTTACCTTTCACCAACATTCCTAGATATTTGAATTCATTCACCTCCTCAAGTTTCCTTTCCCCCACTTCTACACCCCCCCATTCCTCCCTCCACATCTCTTCATCCCCACCTCCAATCCTCATAACTTTACTCTTCGCTGGATTAACTTTCAATCTCATGTATGTACATTTCCCCTCAAACTCTCTCACAAGTATTCTCAACTTTTCTCCAGATTCTGCCACCAGCACCGCATCATCTGCAAAAAGTAAAACATTCACATCCCCTTCACCCTCCACATATCTCAACCTAATACCCTTCCCTTCTCTCTCCATTTCTCTAACTACACCATCTGTCAATAGATTAAATAACCATGGCGACATTACACACCACTATCTCAATCCCACTCCTATGCTAAACCAATAAGAAAGTTCCCTCTTTACCCTCACTCTTGATCTACAGTTCGCATAAAAGCTTTCATCCCCTTCAGTAATTTCCCTTTCAATCCCCTTTCCATTAATATTTTTAATAACTTTTTCCTGCATACTCTATCATATGCTTTTTCCAAATCCAGAAAACATACATACCCCATTTTATTTTTTTCACGCAATTTCTCTGCAATCAATCTCAGTGTGAATACCTGGTCCACACATCCCCTACTCTCCCGAAAAACCCCCTTGTTCCTCACCCATTCCCTAACTTGTCCATTCTTTCATTCCTTTCCCTAACACCTTCCCATAAATCTTTCCTATCACGCTCAGCAGACTGATCCTCCTATAATTTTTACAAACCATCTTGTCACCTTTTCTTTTGTATATAGATACAATGCAGGAGTCCTGCCACTCCTGAGGCACTCTCCCTTCTCTCCAACACATATTAAACAATCTCACCAACCAGTCAATCAACTCTTTATGTCCCTCTTTTATCATTTTTCCGTATATACCATCCATTCCTGCTGATTTTCCTTTCTTTACCTTTCTCACCTCTACTTCCACCTCCTCTTTACTAATATTTCTTTCCTGATCTTCGCTAACTACTTCTCCACCATTTTCTATCCCTCCCCCATTACTAATATCTATCCCTTCGTTCAACAATTCACTAAAATACATTTTCCATCTTTCTCCAACATTCTTCTCTCCCTGTAATATTTCTCCATCTTCCCCTTTCACTCCCTCTCCCCTCTCTTTCCCTCCTTTTCTCACCCTATTTACCTCTTTCCAAAACATTTTATTTCTTTTCTTAAAATTTTCTGCTAACTTTCTGGCCCATTCCTCTTCTACTCTTTTTTTTTTGCCCTTTTGACCTCTCTTTTCACCTCCCTACACCTCTCCCTATACTCCTCCCCCATATCCAGTGCCTTCTTTCTTTTCACCATATTCTCCAAATCTTCATTCCACCATTCACTCCCTTTCCGCCTCCCATTCCCTATTTTCTTCAAACCACACACACTTCTCGCAACCTCCACTAAAGCTATCTTCAATTTATTCCATTCCTCTTCAACATCCTCCATCTCACTCCTCAATACCTCTCTCCACTTCTCTCTTATTCCTCTTATGTAATCACCTCTATTTTCCTCTTCTTCCAGCCTTTCTACCCGCACCACCTCCACCACCCTCTTTCTCACCTTTATTTTCTCCCAACCCCCTTTAACCTTGACCCTCGCCACTACTAAGTAATGGTCAGATATACCCATAGCTGCTCCTCTTACACGGGCGTATATACCTTTGTACATCACAAAGGGTATTTCCCTATTACTCTCAAATTTTGTTTCTGTCAAAGTCAACACATCAAATCCCTTTTCCTTCATCACTATTCCCACTTCTTCTCTTTTCTCTTCTTTATTCACTCCCCTTACATTTAACGTTCCCACTTTCAGTATCTTAGTAGCTCCCCTTCTTTCAGCCATCACTTTTGACTTCATTCACTCACTCACACACACACGAAATTTGACGCTTTATGGTAGGTTCCACTTCTTGAGGATACTACCAATTCCTAGAGGCCCCTACTACTATTTTATATTACCGAACTTATTCCAATACTTAAAAAAATATTAAATCTTAATAACTAATAATAATCACTAATATACATAATCAAATATTAAATCTTAATAACTAATAATAATCACTAATATACATAATCACCAAAATATAAATATATCACTATTACTAATTTATAATTATCACTATCACTAAAAATATTAATAATAAATATAAAAATATATAAAGTACTAAAAATATAAAACACTAAGAATACAAATATAAAAAAAAGTAATCTAAAAAATATAACAAAACATTAATAAACCTAAAGAACAATAAAATACAATAAAAATGATCTAAAATATACACTTATTTTATATTAAAGCACTTCAAATAAACACCAACACTTTTAACTAAAAATTACAAAAAATAATAAATTCTTAGTAAGAAACTTATATAAGTACTGTATTTTATATTTGTAACCACTTCAACTTCACTAAATAAAAAACTAAAAATATGCACTATAAGAAATAAAAAATTTCTTTCTTCTTTCCTTCAAAAAACTAAACAAAACAAATATACACTAATACACACATAGTGTATTTTTTTTTCCTTTTATTTCTCCATATTTTTTTTCCTTTTCTTTATTTATCTAAATTTTCTTTCTCCTCCAGTTTATTTATTTAAAATATCCTTTTCAGTACTGTGAAGAACCATATCCAAAAAAATTTTTAAACTAAATTCATATATTATGTATTATATTTTAGTTTCTTTAAAAAATATGAAAATGAAACTTTTGTTGCTTCACGTAATATTATTTAAAATTAAAATATTTAAAAAAAAAAAAACATTTTAAAAATTAACAATTTTCACAAAGAGAAGATCAATGCTCAAAGTCTTTCCAATCACTCACAACAGTTAACACAACACAACAACAATCCAGTGAAGCTTCTCCGAAGTCCTCTCAGACTCTCCCACTGGTGCTCTCACCAGCAGCACTCCGTCTCAGAACAGAAAATCGCACTCTCCCTCTGATAGATTAGGATCTTTCAGATCTTTACTCATCTCTCAGCTCTAACAGTTTCTTCTCCCTTCTTTCTTTCTTTCTCTCTCTCTCTCTCTCTCTCTCTCTCTCTCTCTCTCTCTCTCTCTCTCTATATATATATATATATATATATATATATATATATATATATATATATATATATATATATATATATATATATAGTATATATATATATATATATATATATATATATATATATATATATATATATATATATATATATATATATATATATATATATATATATATATATATATATATATATATATATATATATATATATATATATATATATATATATATATATATATATGTATATATATATATATATATATATATATATATATATATATATATATATATATATATATATATATATATATATATATATATATATATATATATATAATATATATATATATATATATATATATATATATATATATATATATATATATATATATATATATATATATATATATATATATATATATATATATATATATATATATATATATATATATATATATATATATATATATATATATATATATATATATATATATATATATATATATATATATATATATATATATATATATATATATATATATATATATATATATATATATATATATATATATATATATATATATATTATATATATATATATATATATATATATATATATATATATATATATATATAATATATATATATATATATATATATATATATATATATATATATATATATATATATATATATATATATATATATATATATATATATATTATATATATATATATATATATATATATATATATATATATATATATATATATATATATATATATATATATATATATATATATATATATATATATATATATATATATATATATATATATATATATATATATATATATATATATATATATATATATATATATATATATATATATATATTCGACGGCAGAAAGAGATTGGAGAGAGTTAGTAATAGAAGGAGAATTGATGAGACGAAAAGTCCTAGACTCCACCTTCTCAAGGATAGCTGTATGAGTGGAATCACCCCAGACGTGCAAAGCATACTCCATACAGGGACGGACAACACCTCTATATAGAGCAAGCAGCTGGGGTGTGGTGAAATAATTCTGGAGGTGCCTCAGAACCCTCAACCTCTTAGAAGAGTGTGTAGAAAGAGAAGTAATGTGATCTTTCCATGAAAGATCACGAGAAAGGGATACGCCAAGAATATTAAGAAAAGATGAAGGTTTGAGTTGTGTGATTTCGATAAAGACATTATAGTTGTGTGAAGGATTGTGTCGAGTGAAGAGATGGAGGAATTGAGTTTTTGAGGCATTGAAAACAACTGTTAATTCTTTTTCCTAGTAACTATAGCTAAACCCGGCGTGGCGTTACCAGGAAGAGAAGAATAACAATTTCCTCCTTCAATATAATATTTATTAGCAATTTTACAAACAAATTTGATTACTTATTTATTGAGGAGCAAATAAAAATATGTTTAAGGTAAAAAAAAAAATGTTTTTAAAAATTTAGATGAATTTACTTAGAATCTTAGAAATTATTCTAGGAATTATTTATTAGAACTTAGAAATTATTCTAAGAATTTTGTTGATTCTAGAAAAATGAAAATTTATCTAGCAACTTTTGATTTTATTTAGAACATGGAATTTGTCCAAGGAATTTAAAAGATTCCAGAATTAAGATTTATCTAGAAATTGGAGTGACTCCAGAAAATGTAGATTTCTCTAGAGATTAGAATGGAATTTGAATACAAAAATGCAAATACCATATATAAAATAAATAAAGGAAATTTGCAAGAAAAAATCCATATATATATATATATATATATATATATATATATATATATATATATATATATATATATATATATATATATATATATATATATATATATATATATATATATATATATATATATATATATAAATGATCCAAAATACTCAAGTTTAGTCCGGATTCGTTGAGAAACTTCAGAGTGAAATAGCCTCGTTAGCCTATGCTGACGATGAAGATGAAGTTCTTTGTAATCCAAAAAAATGTATTAAATAGTGATATTAATAGATAATTTAATGTTAATCAATATTTATGACTTTTAATTAAGGTAAGTATGAAGTAATTTATGCAGTAAGTACAATATGCAACAGTTTTATAACAACACTTTTGCAACACTTCATCACAAAACGTCTCAATGTAAACTGTCTGAAGCACAAAAAATTCTCGATTGTTTTATAATAGAGGGGACTTTCAACGTTTTAAAGTAGAAGATATTCGAAAACAATCGTTTTTAGACGTTTTCTTAAAGTTTTCATTGAAGTTTTTTTTTGGATTAATTAAACAAATTTTTATTAGATTGGAAAATGTTATAAAACATTCCGATAAATAGAAACAAATTGAAATGTGCTAAAAAGGCAATGTAAATTTATATATTAAATAAGAAAAATTTCAATTATAATAAAGGAAAGTGAAAGGTGGCAACCCCATTACATTAAAAGCTAGACGCCATGTTGTAATGTAATTCCCATATAAATTTTAATTAATTTTATATCTAATCAAATAATAAGATTACTAAATTGTTTTAATACTCGGCCTGGCCTAGAAGATACATTAAATAAATTTTACAAGTTTCAAATCAAAAGGAGAAGTAGTTTTTGAAATAAAAGGATTTTTTATATGGAAAAAAGGCCTACTTTTTTAATTAGAATTTTGGGCATAATTAATAACTGAATTAAGCCAAATCATTGGACTTGACAAACTATAGAGTGTCAAGAACAAAGTAAAATAATAAAAAGAACAATAAAATATTACTAAATTGAGAAATCTAGATCCGAAAGGATACATGCAAATTAGAAAGAAATTTTCAAAGGGTATATATATATATATATATATATATATATATATATATATATATATATATATATATATATATATATATATATATATATATATATATATATATATATATATATATATATATATATATATATATATATATATATATATATATATATATATATATATATATATATATATATATATATATATATATATATATATATATATATACTTCTGAATTAGGGGTTATTATATACCAAACGAAAGGTAATAATGTGTAGATAAAGAATCTGATGTTAAAAACGATGCAAAGGCAATTTATAAAATATTAAAGCTAAAAGAAAGGAGAAAGTTTTTAGGCAAATGGTAAAAGTTTTGTAACCATTTTAGTGAAGTTAATTATGAATAAATGATCCCAAATAAGGTGTAAGGATTGAACTATGTAATTATACATAAATAAAAAAAAATGTGTGAGATCAAACGGATTTCCAGTTACCAAGGGGGTGAAATTCCCTCAAGTCACCCATTTGCATTTTTATGAGTCAAAGCGAACAAAACCTGGTTGGAATTTGACAAAATTCGCAACAACAACCATGTTTTCTCTGATCTAATTTGAAATACGTGAAAGATCAGAGGTTAGCTGCTCCAAGGCTACCCTTCTCTTGTTTATCAACTGCTGTTGGGTGGGGCGTTTTTCAAACTAGAAGGAATAATGAAGTATGGAGTCATCAGCATAGGAGTGGATAGGAGATGAGGTAATAGAAAGAATGTCATTAATGAAAAGCTGGAAAAGTGTTGGAGATAGGACAGAACCCTGATGAACACCACTATTAATAGATTTAAAAGAAGAACGGTGGCTGTCTACAACAGCTGCTATAGAACGACCGGAAAGGAAATTAGAGAGAAGATCACAGAGAGAAGGATAGATACCGAAAAGGGGAAGTTTAGAAAACAAAGCTTTTTGCCAGACTCTATAGAAAGCTTTTGAAATGTCCAACACGACAGCAAAGTATTCACCGAAATCCCTAAGAACGGAGAAACAAGAGTCAGAAAGAAGGGAAAGAAGATCACCAGTAGAGCGTTTCTTACGAAAGCCATACTGACTATCAGAGATAAGATTAGAAGAATTGAAATGTTTCTAAATCTTCCTATTAATGAGAGATTCTAAACTTTTCGAAGAACGGAAGTCGAAGAAATTGGATGGTAGTTAGAGGGTTGAGAGGAGTCCTCCTTCTTCTGCACAGGTTAAATGAGCAGCGTTTCCAACAATAAGGGAAGGTTGAAGTAGAGAGACAAAAATGAAATAGTTTAAAAAGGCAGGGTGTAAGCTCAGAAGCACAAGTTTTGAAAACCACAGTAGGGATAC
>SEYY01003267.1:22500-25000 GCA_009176605.1 Armadillidium nasatum
TATATATATATATATATATATATATATATATATATATATATATATATATATATATATATATATATATATATATATATATATATATATATATATATATATATATATATATATATATATATATATATATATATATATATATATATATATATATATATATATATATATATATATATTTTTTTTTTTTTTTTTTTTTTTTTTTTTTTTTTTTTTTTTTGCTACTCAAATAAAACCAGAACACTTTTTACACTTTTTTTTAAGAAATATGGGAAAACCACCCTACTCCTTCAAAGCGAAATGTGTCACTAAATCAATGATCATTGGGTATCTACATGGTACGGTATCTATTGCATGCTGACTCGTGTTTGTATTTCTTGCTTTTCAATTATAGTCAGCTGATTTAAACTGAGTCAAGAAGATTTATATTTACGTGGGTGATATTTTTTTCATGTAGCTCTCTCTCTCTCTCTTGTTCACATTTATGCAACATCTGCAGGGTAAAGTGAAGATACGAATTCAAATGTACCTTTTTTTAAACCGAAGTCTGACCATATATATATATATATATATATATATATATATATATATATATATATATATATATATATATATATATATATATATATATATATATATATATATATATATATATATATATATATATATATATATATATTTCATCATTTTAAAAATTTTTTTATTTTATTTATTTGAATTACTTTTATTCTTTTAATTTAAGTGTTTTTGATTTTTTTTTTCTTTCAAAAATTCTTTGCCATTCACTGATAAACAGAAAAAAATCGTATTACGATCATTTCCTCTATGTAGGTAGGCTTGGTAGAAAAGTAGAATTCGTAGTTTCTCTCTTGAGAATTATTAGACCTGGTATCGGTATCGGTATCGGGCATTTTTGCCGATACCGATACCGATACTGAAAAGGTCGATACCGATACCGATACCGATACCGGTATCGGAAAATATGCCGATACTTGCCGATACCGATACCGATACCGATACTTCACTCCATCCCTAATATATATATATATATATATATATATATATATATATATATATATATATATATATATATATATATATATATACTGATGGATTGGATGTCATATTTTGCAATTTGCGCATGCGGATGCGAATTTCGATTTTGGAGAAGTGCGGATGCGGATGTTGAATTTTCGAAAAGTGAGGATGCGGATGTTGAATGTTAATTTTGATGATGGTGCGAATGCGTATGCCATCATATATAAATATAGGCACAAGTCCTTTTGAGGAAGCCATTTCTGAAAAAAAAATGGAAAATATCCCAAATCGTAGAAATGGAAAAGTAGTCGACAATATCATCATCACTCACGGGTCGGAGGGTACGGGGGGCAGAACCCCCCGTAGACATATGCTGGGTATAATACCCAATTTAAGTTTTTTAGCCCAAAAATTCTCGTAAAAAAACATTTTTTAAAACATCCTACTTTGAACCCCAGTAAATATTTTGTGGATCCTCAAATTGCACCTTACACCCAAAATATAGAGGCTACATGGAGTTTACTTAAATATAAAAATTAAAAATATATATATATATATATATATATATATATAATATATATATATATATATATATATATATATATATATATATATATATATATATATATATAAATATATATATATATATATATATATATATATATATTATATATTTTTTTTATTATTTTCAATTTTTTTTTTTTTTATTAATTTATATATTAAATATTAAATATATATATATATATATATATATATATATATATATATATATATATATATATAATATATATATATATATATATATATATATATATATATATATATATATATATATATATATATATATATATATATATATATATATATATATATATATATATATATATATATATATATATATATATATATATATATATATATATATATATATATATATATATATATATATATATATATACTTACTGTCCTTACTGTCCTCCCCCAGGAAGGTCGGGGTCCAGGAAACCGCGACCTGTCAGTGGACTCAGCAGTCTTCTCCCCTCATCTCTGTTTTCCCACACTTCTTCTTCTCTGCATTTCTTCCATCGTGGGCATCCCCCATCTTCTCAACGTATCCTGCACCGATTCCTTCCATTTCCTCCTACACTGCAAAAACAAATCTTTCTAATTCCTTTCTATATAGAGCGGCAAAAAACGCGTTTTTTGCTGGTCTATTTTAGAAAGGAATTAGAATTTTTCCGCTACATGAAAAATGAAGTCACCAAATGCCTTTCTATTTTATTCGAAAAAAGAAAAATTTTAGTTAAACAAATGGCAACTCTGCACCATGCGTACGATATACCACGTGACTATCCTTTCATTGCTACTCCATCTATTGAGATTTTAATACACTTACCTCTGACGTCAGAAATCATCAGACGAGTATTCGAACCGTTGTTGTTTTTGCTGAGATTTTGATATTTCCAGA